>PVIJ01002120.1:79889-171135 GCA_004024925.1 Scalopus aquaticus
CTGCCCCCCCCCCCTTCCTCGTCATCGGTCTCCCCCTCTGCCCGGGTCCCTCCCTTTCTGGTTCTAAGCCAGCCAATCGGCAAGGAGACTCCCGGGTTTGGCCTGGGAGCCGGGAAGCTCACCGATCCCCCGCCCCACAGTTCTGGCGGCTGTCCCGGTGCGCACGGACGTGGCTCGAGTTTCCTCCGCTCTCCGGGCTCTCCCTCCTCCCTCTCTTCCTCTTCTCCGGGTCTCCCGCTCCGGCTACAGCTCCACACGGCCGGTCCCACACGGCTCCGGGTAGCCATGGAGGACACCCAGCTCCATATCATAGAGCAGCCGCTTTCCGGGTACTCCGACGCAGGGGACTCGGGGTCTTCTCCCACGGGGCCGCCGGCGGTGGAGGAGCCGTCGGGGGCCGGCTCTGAGGATCTGATCAAGTCCGACCAGGTGAACGGCGTGCTGGTGCTGAGCCTTCTGGACAAAATCATCGGCGCGGTCGACCAGATCCAGCTGACCCAGTCCCAGCTGGAAGAGCGGCAGGCGGAGATGGAGGGCGCCGTGCAGAGCATCCAGGGCGAGCTGACCAAGCTGGGCAAGGCGCACGCCACCACCAGCAACACAGTGAGCAAGTTGCTGGAGAAGGTGCGCAAGGTCAGCGTCAACGTGAAGACCGTGCGAGGCAGCCTGGAGCGCCAGGCCGGCCAGATCAAGAAGCTGGAGGTCAACGAGGCGGAGCTGCTGCGGCGCCGTAACTTTAAAGTCATGATCTACCAGGTGAGCTGGCGGGGCGGACCGCGCCCGGAGCTCCCGCGTCCGGCCTGCCCCCTGCCCCGGACTCGGGGGGGGGGGGTGTCGGGGAGCCTGCCAGCGGAGCCGCTCTCCCGCCGTGGCCGGACTCTGGGGACCCACCCTCTTTCCGGCGGCGCTGCTGAGGTGGGGTGGAGGGGGGCGAGCAGCGGGTCCCTGGAGCCCACGGAGGGGCGCGCTCTGCGTCCTGCACCTCCTCACCCAGCTCCCCGACCTGTGTCAAACTCCTAGCGGAACCGAGTTAAGGGGCCGGACTCAGGAACGCTGCTTCTCACAGACAACTCCCGACTTGGGTCTGTTGAATGTCTCTCTACTTGGGAGAAGTTTTGGGGAAAGCCAGGGGTCCCTGGCGGCCCTTGGGGCCCGCTGTAAGCGGACACTGGCGGCAGAACCTGGGTTTGGGGCCTCCCGCGCTGCCCGCCCGATATAGCGGGTGATTCAGGGCTCAGGCACGCATGGGCGGGGGCTATGCCAGGCGAGGGACGCGACCGCCAGCACATACACACCCCCACGGACCCCACGCCCCCGCATCGGCATCAGCTGCTACCCCATCCCCTCGCTGCCGTCTGCCCTGGCCTTCGGCCCATTCGGGCCCTCAGAGACACCCTAGCCCGCGGTGGCGCGGTACCCTTGACCTGATCTAAACTGACGCGGGGGCGAGGGGAGGAGTTCGCTGCGTGAGGAGTATCTGAGGGGCTGCTAGAAGGGAGCGGACAGCCGCTGCCGGGTCCTGTTCAATGAATCACCCCGTTTGCCCGCGAGGGCAGCGGAGGAGCGAGGAGCTGCTGGACAGGCGGCGGGAGATTGGCGCTTGCCAGGCTCCGCCCAGGTCGCCTGTTGCTGCTGTTGCGCCTCTCTCCATTCCTCCCGCCTGGATTAAAGTGAAGTTTTTGTTTCATGACCCCATATAAACCCGTGAATCTCAGTGTTCCGGCTCCTTTCCATTCCTGCTCCCCGATCCCGCTACGGGTGGATCTGAACCTCAGGGCTCCGTGCTGTTTGATCTGGTGAGGGAGTGTGCCCAGTCTCTCCTGTTCTCTGTTCCCCGCTGCCTGGTTGATGTTCCTACCCCAAGGAGGTGAGATCGTGGGGGTGAAGGGGTTAGTTTATACTCCTTCTTCCCCTTCACTTCTGTCTCCCAGGGAACAGAAAGGAGACACAGGCTAGATTTCTCCCACCGATAGGCAGGAAGAGGGCACTTCTCAGTGACCTGTGGTTACCCCAGCTGCTGAAGCCTGGGCAAGCTGGGTTCTGGGTGACCATCTGGGGTGCCAGTGAGATCCTTGGCGTGGTCTCTAGGAGGGGCTGAGAGAGATGCAGATTGGAACAAGTGTTTGTGGGCAGTAGACACAGGGAGGTGGCTGAGCTGACACCCATCTAAGGAGGTGGCCGTGGGGCTCGGGCAGAAGTGGTGCTCTCCCCACATTGCCCAGGGACCCTTCCCCAGAGGCTTAAGAACCCTCCTCTTACAGCACTGTCTGCTAGAAAATATCTGCCCAGGGCTATTTGCTATTTCCACTTAATCTAACAGCTTGGCGGAAGCAGGATGGGCTGTGTGAGAGAGACTTTTCAAAGATATCTGCCTAGCACTTGGGGGGGACACCAAGAGAAAGAGAAGAAGATGGGGTCTGGAGCAGCCAGTGCATTCTGTCTTTTCTCCAGAGCCTGGTGGGGTGGAGGGTTGTCACGAAAGCCTGGCATGCTCGCTCATGTCCCAGACCCTGGAACTTGGGAGAGCTCTCAGCCATAAACCTCCCTTTGTCTGAGGTAGGGAGAATCTGAGACTGAAAGGTGAGGAGGGAGGAAGCCTCGTGCACAGGCCAGGCCATCCCTGGGTCACTCCCTCTCTGCAGGTGGCCGGGATCAGTGTCTATGTCCCATGTGGGGGAGGGGCGGGGTCTAGGCACAGGTGGCTTTGACTATATCTGTGTAAACCGAGGCCAGCAGAGGGCAGAGAGTTGAGGTAGAAAGACTGGCTTAAGCTGGGGGCCCTGAGCCCCTAAACCGCAGGAGAAACAACTAAGAACTAACATGGTCCCAAGCCCAAAAGGAGCTCCGACATAAAGGAGAGATTCCGGCCACAAGGGTGGAGCTCAGGGAAGCATAATTTTCCTGAGCTGCAAAGCAGATGTTCCAGGTGGGGTCAAGGGGTGGGGTACGCAGCTGCTGGAGGGAAGCCCAGGCTGCTCCCCCTAGAGATCTGCAGGCCTGGGAAGGGAATGAGGTAAAAATAGCTGTGCGCCTTGGCAGACCTAATAGGGAAGAAGGGGGGTGGCAGCATTTATGGTCAAATCAGGCTGAAGGGGTCGGGTGCTTGGATGAGCCCGCGGAGATGAAGTTGGAGAAAGGGCTCCTGGGATGGTGTGAGCTCCCCCAGAGGAAGCAGGAGGAGATGCTGTGTTTCCCACTGCAGATGTGGGCAGCGAGGTCAGGGCAGAGGGGCTCTGAGAGGGTGGGAAGGGCCCTGTAGGGTTAGATCATCTGGCTTCCAGTACCTTCCTGGGGGATAAAGGAGGGAATCCCTTGTGTGATATCACCCCAGATTCAGGGAACTGCTAGATGTAATAATTTTATTGGTCAAGTGTACACTTGATCCCTTACACACACACACACACACACACACACACACACACACACACACACACACACCTAAGTGACCATCCCTCCAGGATATCAGAGCCCTCATCTTGAACTCTCTTCTAAGCCCTCACCTTCCTTAGGCATGTCCCTCTCTGACCCCCCATCCACAAACCAGCAGTTTGGGGTCCCATCCTCTCAGGTGGCACCTCTTTTTTTTTTTAAAGATTTATTTATTTTATGTATACAAGAACTAGGGTATAGGCCAGAGATGTGGGGCCATGAGAGGATTCACCAGAGACAGAGTGGGGAACAGAACAGGCGGATCTACTGAAGTACACTGCTGAAGGGAGCAGCAGGCAAGGCAGGAGAGGTCTGCTGCGCCATGTGGGAAGCTCTGTGGCCAGGTCTCGAACTCGTGCTGCAGTGGCTGCAGATAGCTTCATAGTGCGAGACTTAATCTGTTGCGTCAGTGGCACCTCTTTAGGCAACAGCTAGTGAAGGAGAGGAGTGGGTCCTCTTGGCAGCTGGGGTTGGTGGGCTCAGCGCTGCTCAGAGCCCCAGATGGACCATTCCGCACATGGGAAGAACTGTGGTCTCTAGAGAGCAAGTTCTCCCCAAGTGACTTGGATATGATTAGTTCTTTTCAAAGTTCGTTCCAGAAAGGGAGCCAAAATGGAAATAAATGTTTTCTGGAGCAGTTTTAATGAAGCATTTAGTGACCCACACATGGACCCACCAGACCTGCCTCCCCTGCTTGAGAATAGGACGACCAGGAAGCATTTAAGGGATTAGGTGGCTCATGGGCATTAAAAGGGAGGAAACCAGGCCTGGAATGAGGGCCTGCTGGCTTGCCCTCCCCAAATTCAACCCAACCTATAGTTCCTTCCTGCACGCAGCGAATCAGGGCTACCCTGTTCCAGAAAACCCCAAACTTTTGTCCAAAAATATCCCCAACTTGGGACTCTGGCCCCTCTCACCCCCTAAACCAGGGAGAGAGTGTTTACCATGCCCTTTCTCCAAAAAGCTGAGTTTGCACTGTTTTTCCTAGTCACTGGGTCCAAAGCAGAGAGAATATTTTTCAGGGTATTCCTAAAACCACAGGAAATCATACTCTTCTCTCTGATCTTTTCTCTATAAAGTTCAACCATCAAAAAGGGAGGAGATGGCACAGAGTGGGCAACTAATAGCAAGGCAGGGGGAGCTGCTGTGGCCTGAGGTCAGCTGTGGTTTGCTCCATTTCATCCAATGAGAACGCTCCTCACTCATTCTGTGTGAAAGACCTTTTGAGCTGGAAGATGCCTCAGAGATCAGCAACTTCAGCTTCTTCATTTTGTAGCTGAGGGAACTGAGGACAAGTCCAGAGAGGGGAAGTCACCTGCTGATTGTCACTCATGTGATTGGGGGTCCAGCTAGGGCCAGAACCCAAGTGTACCCCTTCTTCTGATACCATCTCTGCTCCCCACCTCCTCTGCCATTCCAGGGCTCTGCAGCAGAAGTCAGGCTAGTCATAAACTAGACTTAATCTGGCTCCTTTGTTCTCAGAGGGAGGTAGTTGCACAGCCCTGGCACTGGGACTGCTGTGTGCTGGGGGTAGGGCTGGGGGTGAGGACAGGGGGTGTGCATACGCACACACACTGTGTTGACTAAGGTTGGTGGCCATTGGCTGTTTGACCTCAAAGTGCTGAAGCAGAGGCACTGTGTGGTCACCTGGCCCGTAGACGGCGGGAGGGAGCAGCTCCCTGGCCTGCACAGGTGCCCCTGGCTCAGAGGACAACGCTGGCTCCTTTCTGCTCAGCCGCCTTCCCCTCCCACCTCTTCTCTGTGTCCCTGAGGGCAGGTTGCTACCTGCTGTTTTGTGTTTTTGTGACCCCAGGCTTTTACTCACCTCGGTTGCTGGAGCCTGGTAGTGCCTCCCGCTGCCCCTCTCCTCTGGCTTCTGATGTCCAAAGCAAAAGCAACAGCTCAGGAGGAAGAGTGGGGAGCTAGGGAGGCCCACCTGTCAGAGAAATAGCTTAGAGCTTAGTTTATTTTATTCCTAATTTCTCTGTGCATCTTGATTTCTGATATGCCAAACGTGGGTGGCAAGGGAGGCAGAAGATGGGGACACGGCCAAGTGGAAATGGCCAGGACAGAGGTCCCTCTTCCACGCCTCTGCCTCTCCTTCTCCGGGGCGGCACCAGCGCCACCCTGCCCCGGGCAATAACAGGAACTGGGACTGGCAGCTTCTGTCCATGAGGACAGCGAAATTGTTGGCCTTCTCTTGGACTCATTGGAACGTCCCTAGTTAGAAGCCAACAACCCTCTCTTAGAAAATTCCTTCTCCACCCCAGCAGCCTCTTTCCCTTATCACTCCAACTCCCTAAGAGTGTCATCCCAAAACAACGTTGGACGCCAAAAACTGTTACAGGCTAACCCCGTGGGGTGCCTGTCTGGGTTCTCACCCATGCGCTTAAAAGAGACTTAAAAACTTAAGTGCAGGCACACACAATACAATTAATAAAAAGATTTATTTACAAAAAGCGAAAGGAAAAGATAAAGAAATAAATTGGTGAAAACGTCCTACCAGTTTCGCTGAGCTGGACTCTTCTCACCTATTCAGGAAAAACTCTGGCCAATCCACACCACGGACCAATAGCTCTCTCCAACCCCCCAGGTCTGGTTTTTAAGTCCCAAAACCCCTCCTTAACTCCCCCCTCAGTCCTCAGTATCCTTTCTTCCGTGATGATGGCACTCTGGGATTCATAGTCCTAGGTGTCTTGGCTCTCTCCGGCCTGAGGTGGGGGTGGGGTCCTGGGACACTCCCCCTTCCTGAAGACCACCCTCTTGCAATCCCATAACCATAGTTAGGCAGGGGTGGAAGGTCAGAGGCCAAGGATGGGGCAGAAGATTCTAGAGGGAGGGAAGGAAGGAGGGAGGGGCTCAGCTTAAATTGTGTTTATTAATTCATGGGCCCGGGTTTGTCCCACCTCTTTGAGCCCCAGGGCCCGCTTTTGAAGCATTGAAAGTGTGTTCTTCAGTCCCAATGCATCGTGTGCTTCCCTCTCCTCCTCACTCACCAGCCCCAACTCTTTATGCCCAGCACAGCTTCTTTTCTCTTGACCCCATCCGCACCCATCCCAAACCCCATTTAAACCCCTTTTCCTCATCTTAGCCCAAGAAGAAGCTGACCACACCCTCTGACCCGGCCATACCCAAGATGGTGCCTTTTGACCTTCTGCCTGAGACTGAGCCCTTTGACCTGAAGCCTGAGACAGTGCCTGAGCTCCCACCCTATGACCAGATGCCCAGGACACTGCCCTATTACCCAGAGCCTGGGCCTCTGCCCACCCCAGAGGAGCCGCCAGCCGGTGGGGCCATTTAGGGTCTCCTGGCTCATGCGGGGCCGTGGCGTGGGGTGTCACTCCAACCCACCAGCAGCTCTGCTCAGTGGGGGTCCTGCTGGGGTGGCTGACCTCTTGGAGCTATTGCCCCTTGGGGGCGTCGATGCAGAGTTCAGGCGAATGTGGTGTGTGCAATGGGGAGGAGGGGAGGGGCGGGTGCCTCCTCGGCTTCATGGTTTCTGTCTATTGCGGACACCATGCTGGAGCTGCACCCAGTGCTGCCTTGCGTGAAACTGCATGGAACTGTGTGGCTGCGATCCCCTCCCTGCCCCGCTTTGCCCCATCCTCAGAGATGGGCCAGGCTGGCTCCAAGCCTCTTTGGAGAGGGTCCTCACGAGGCCCCGGCCTGGGGTCTCTTCTATGCCCTCTCGCTCCCTCCCCTCCCCCCGTAGCTGGGGAAAACATTTACCCTTATTTTTTCCAGTTTTTTTCAGAAAATGTTTTGCAAAGCGATCCCTGTTTGCCAGATCCTGTCTTGGGTGGGGCACTCAAAAGCTGCCAACTCCGAGAGGCCAAAAGGGGGACATTTTAATGGGTTCTGGCTTGGATCCTCTAGCTTCCCTATAGCACCGTGTTTTTCACCATTTTATCGAGGTGACCCCCTAAGGAGTCCTGGTAGGCATTTTCCTCTAATGTCTCCCTCCTCCATGAAATTTTATCCACCTGCTTAGGTTAGGGCCTGAGACTGCAGCACCATAAACTATTCACTCCGCGTGCGCCCCCCAATCAATTTCTACTCATTTGGGGGGTAGCGTCATCCCTGCTGAGAGAATTGTACTGTAGCAGATAAGAAGGATCCTGAGTTTTTAAGACTTTCCCTCTCTTTTCCCTCCCCCCAGTCTGTGCTCTCTCCAGCGGTCTCTCTAAGCGAATCTTGGGCTCTGAATCATCTCTCCCCTGTGTCCTCTGGGCTTTCCCAGGCGGTGGTGGCAACAGAGCTGGTTGGCACTAAGTCAGGGGAGGTTCCCACCCACCGAGGCCATAGGACATTATCTTTCCCCCTGACAAATGTGAAGTGCCCGGCCCAGAAGCAGGCACATAGTAGATGGTCAGCTAAATGGTAATCATATACGAATCGTCTTCCTATGTCAGAGGGTCTTACATTTAGATAGCAGGGCTGGGGAGTGGTGGGAAAGGGCTTGGAAGCCACCCGGGGCTCCTCTAAATTGATCCTGGACTGGTGCCTTCCTGGGGTGGGCAGCTGTGTGTGCTTGGTGGGGGCAGGGAAGCTGTGCATGCTTTTGTTCAGACCTGGTCATTAAAGGTAACTCTGGAAACAAAGCCTGTGGGGAGTGGTGGTTTTGTTTAATAAAAATGTGGAAACAGAACAAGCAGAGCCCTCCCTCCTTGCCATCCCCTGAGGCCCCTCCTTGGCTTAGGACCTCTGCCAGGGAAGAAGGGGGTGGGACAAGGGTGCTGGGCCTGTGTGCCCAGGGTGGGGGGAGGTGCTTTGGATTGTGTTGGTGGTTGTTGTAGCAACAATCCAACTGGGTGGGCCCAAGACAGCACTCCAAGGCCATGAGTCATAGGGGAAAGCTGGCTTGGAAAGGAGGAGAAAAGAGAAAAACCCATTCATGGTGGGGAAAAGCTAAATCACGCTGGTATACACTCTCCAGGGTCAGTTATCAAGGGCTTAGGTCAAGTTGTTTCTTCCCCGGCCCCTGGCCTCCCATCAAGAAAGCAGCTCCCCTGGTAGAAGCCATCACGCTGGGGGAAGCTTACAGTGAATGGGGTTATAGTTCCAGGATACCTTCCTGGACTAGGGGAGACACCTCACAATCCAGGTATATACTCCCCCTCACTGGAATTGTCCCCTGACATAGTTTGCGATCTCTTATTAGGCGCTAGGAAGATGGGATGGCTATTCGAAGGCTGCAACGCCCTCCTCAGGCCTGTTCACTTCCAAGCCTAACTGGCAAAGACCTTTATCTAGGAAGCCGGAAACCAGGAACAGCAGCTCAGCATTTAGTTGGGGTGGGGGAGTCGGGTGGGGGGGGTGCTGGAGAATCAGATGCTGGGGGCGTATCAGGGAAACAGTGTGGATTTGTTTTCCAGCAGCTGGGACTGTATCCTGACTTTTCCCCACCCTTTACCCTTAATCCCTCCCTAGCCCATCTACATTGTCTGAAAGCAGGGAAAGGAGAGCTCTCTTCCTCCCTTTGGTAGAGTGTGGGTAAGTGTAAACGGGCAAGCTGTGAAGGAAGGAGCAGAACTATATCTCTTTTATATTGGGCTTGCAGGTAATTCTAGGTGAAGATGGACGTAGATATGGAGAGTTTAGAGTGTAGGAAATAGTATGAGACAGTACTCATGTAACAGGCAGGGAGAAGTGATTGCAAAAAGAGACACAAAGGGTACAACTGGAAATCTGAGTAATCCTAAGAGAGGTTGGGACCTTCCTGCACCCAGAACAAGGAAGATACGATACCCTTTCAATTCCTCTGTGAGTGATAAAAAGCTTGGGATTGGCAGAATGCTATAGAATGTACTTGACATACTAAACCAGCTATGGCAGGTGGAGACTACAAGTCCCAGCATGCCCTGTGCCCAGGTCACCTTGCCTGCTGGGAGGTGTAGTTGAGTAATGAGAGCCAGAGGTGGCTTGGTGCCCAGTTTGGGAGAAGAGGTGGAGCCAATATTGCCTCTTTGTCCCTGCAAATGCTATTGACAGGGAGGGAAGGAAGTAGGGAGGGGGTGTTCCTAGGTTTCAATGTAAACCAGGAAACTCTGGGGGGATGTTGATGGGAGGGAAAAGGAAAGAAGTTGGGGGCTGGGGAAGGAATTTCTGTAGCAGGTGTTGCAGAGATACAGATGGTTAGTGTGTGCCTGTGTGTGTATTTGGGAGCAGGGTCAGCTCATGTTGCCTCAATTTTTCTCAGATGGGATTTTCTTACAATTCTGGGAAACAACTTTAAGAAAACCCTTTAGAAAAATTCCTTCATTCCTTTTTCTGAAGTCCCTAAAGAGAGTCTGGGCCAAAGAGGAGATCCAGTTTATGTTTTGGGCTATGTTCCCGTTCCCATTTTGTGCACAGCCTCTCCTGCCTTGAGGGGTGGGGGGTAGGAAGAGAGGGGGTGATCCAGAGATCCTGAAATGTTGCCACAGAGTCAAATCTTGGAAAATCTTCCTGGAATGGAGACCAGCGCTAGGTCCTCCCAGGGGAAGAGAGAGGAACCGGCTCCCAGCTCCAGGATGTCAAGGAATCTGGGTTCACCATCCTGTTCCTGGCCACTTGAACTTCCATGGTGGGGTGGGGTGGGGGGAGCAAGAATGGAAAAGTAATCCCTCACTTCCATTCCAAGGCAGGGAGGTCAGAACCAGAAGAAACGGCCAGGTCAGGTTGGGGAGAAAACATGTTCTCGGCTCCCAGTCAGCTCTTCCTCTTTACTTCCTCAATTTCTACACTGGAGTGGGGCATAAGGTGTGCCCCTTGGGCAGGGGGGCCCACGTTGATTGGGCAGGGGGCTGGGGGTGGGTGGAGAGTGACTACTGGTGGTGTCAAACAGTATGAAGAGGACAAATAGCCGGAACATGGGCCTCAGACTGTTCTGAAATGGTCTGAAGTCTGGGAAAGGCGCCCCGCTTTACCTTGTCTTCAAACCACCGTCCGGGGAGCCTCCTGAGACAGCCGGTGGACTCACCCCCTCTACTCCTTAAGCTAGAGAAATGTTTCTAACCCTGTTGCAGTTTGGCCTGGCTCGGACAATATGTGATTTAGAGCGCTAGAGGGCGCTCCGTCCATTGCCAAAGTTAAGCTGTGCTCTCTGGGACACGAAGATTAAGAACTGGTTTATTTTATGTTTTTTAAGACTTATTTATTTATGCATACAAGCTGGGGTACAGGCCAGAGGCATGAGACGGCGAGAGGGTTCACCAGAGACAGAGTGGGGAGCAGCACAGACAGATCAATGGAAAGACACTGCTGAGGGGAGCAGCGAGCCAGGCAGGAGAGGTCTGCCGCGCCATGTGGGAATTTCCCCGGCTGGGCATGGAACTCGCATCGCTGCTGCCGATAGCTCCATAGCGCAGCGCTTAGCCACTGCGCCACCAAGGAGGCCCCAAGAAGTGGTTTAAATGGCTGTAGGCCAACGACAGTATTGGGGGGTTGCAGAGACTGAACCGAAGTGCAATTATAATGCATGACAATCTCTGGCCGAAAGCTCGGTTCCCTCCTGGACCTGTCTGTATAGTTACCGTTCACTCAACGCTTACTGGGCGCCCACCAGGTGTCCGGCTCTGTCCCAGACTCTGGGGATGCAACTGTGACCAAGCCCACTGCTTTGACAGGCGCATTCCCTCCCCAGGATGACCACCCTGACTCGGTTCGCCCCGCTTCCCCCCAAGCCCGCTGCGCAGCCCTGCTATCTGCCCCTCCTCATCTCTTGGTTTTGCCCTCCCTTTAGGATGAAGTGAAACTGCCAGCCAAACTGAGCATCAGCAAGTCGCTCAAAGAGTCGGAGGCCCTGCCCGAGAAGGAGGGCGACGAGCTGGGCGAGGGCGAGCGGCCGGAGGAGGACGCGGGGGCGCTCGAGCTGTCGTCCGATGAGGCGGTGGAGGTGGAGGAGGTCATCGAGGAGTCGCGCGCCGAGCGCATCAAGCGCAGCGGCCTGCGGCGCGTGGACGACTTCAAGAAGGCCTTCTCCAAGGAGAAGATGGAGAAGACCAGGGTGCGCACCCGCGAGAACCTGGAGAAGACCCGCCTCAAGACCAAGGAGAACCTGGAGAAGACGCGGCACACCCTGGAGAAGCGCATGAACAAGCTGGGCACGCGCCTGGTCCCAGCCGAGCGGCGCGAGAAGCTCAAGACGTCCCGGGAGAAGCTGCGCAAGTCCTTCACGCCGGACCACGTGGTCTACGCGCGCTCCAAGACCGCGGTGTACAAGGTGCCGCCCTTCACCTTCCACGTCAAGAAGATCCGTGAGGGCGAGGTGGAGGTGCTGAAAGCCACCGAGATGGTGGAGGTGGGCGCCGACGACGAGGAGGGCGGCATGGAGCGCGGCGAGGCCGCCGACCTGCTGCGCGGGAGCAGCCCCGACGTGCACACGCTGCTGGAGATCACCGAGGAGTCGGACGCCGTGCTGGTGGACAAGAGCGACAGCGACTGAGCGCGAGGAGCGAGGCGCGGGGCTGTGCCCGGGAGGCCGCGCCCCACCGCACCCCCACCCCTGCCGGCCCTTGCCCCATTCCTTTTCCTCTGAACTTTCTCTTTCGCATTCTCTCTCGGCCCCCAAACAAGCTGAGGTGTTTCCAAATCGACAACCCCAAGCCCCAAGCCCACACCTCCAAGCTGTTACGACAGGAGTGGGATGCAGTCTCGCCGTGGAGGGCCCGGATTGGAGCATTGCCTGGGTGGAAACGGGAGGGGGAGCCACTGAATCCAGGTTGTCCAAGTGGGGGATCCTAAAGGAAATTGTCATTTCTATGGTTGCCCCCTGCCCTAGCTGCTTTGTCCCCACCTTCCCCCTCGCGCTCACACCCAGCGTTGTCATTCCTGCACACTTTCTCATCCTGGTTCCTGGAGACTTCAAAGCTAAAATTACCATAAAAGGAGAGAAGATCCCAAAGAGCACCCTTGCCCACGTGGGAGACTCCTTACTGGAAGGACTTGAACGTGGCTTTTGGGAGAACCTGGGGCAGAGGGGGAGAGAGAGGGCAGTGAGCCACGACCCTGGATGAGGTCGAGCCCAGGCTGTGTCTGCAAAAAGTCCCAGCAAGCTAACCTGGAGCCAAACAGAACCCTGGGGAGGGACGGGGGTGGGGAACACTTGCATGTTAGGTACCTGCACATGGTTAAGGTTTTGGGAAGGAGAAAGAGAAAATAGAAGGTGGAAACTGGTGCAGGGAGGAGAAATCCTCTCATTAGCAACCTGAGAAACACAGGATAAGAAACCCATCTTACTGGAGTCCTCAGGGGTAGCAGGATGGGGGGCGGGTAGTTAGATGTTGTGAGAAAGCAAAATGATCCAAAGAGAAAGAGGTAAATTCACCTAATCCCTCAGCTGGCAGGCATCTGGGTAACCACCTCCAGGGCGGCCATTTCTCAAAGCCCAGAAAATTAGGTTCCAGAGGGGGGCAGCAGAGAGCTGGAAATTAGGATAGTGGCCAGCTGGAAGGCACAAGGTGCTGATGGCCAGTCCTCTGAGCTGAGAGGCAGCTGGTTGTCCCCTTTATGTGAGCAACTCAGCCTCTCTCCTGGCAGTTTCTTGTGAAGATCCTTCCCTAGAGCTGGTATCAGAAAGTGGAAGAATTTCCCAAGACCTCGTTGGTTCCCTTGCCCGTCTGGGTTCCTTTCCTGAGTCTTTGGAGGTAAGAGGGGTGCCACTTCCAGCCTGAGGCTCTGGTTGCTGTAGGTCACTGACCAGGTTCTCCTCAGGACACTTCAGCCCCCTGTTCCTCCCTTGACAGGGTGGCTTGTCAGAAGCAAGGACAGCTCCCCTCCCCCAAATCACAGCCCAGAAGGAACTGAAGTCTTCTTCCTTCTCCCCCAACCTCTCTGCCTTATCTTCCTGCTCTGCTTTTTTAGAATTGCAGCTAATTGGTTTTAGGGGGAGGGGGGAGGGAGGACCCTGGGGACACACACCTTTTTTACAATACAAGGCTTTGCTTTTTTTTTTTTTTTTCCTTTTCTTGGTTTCCTTCTCTCCTCTGAATGGTTGGAGACACGTCAGCTGAAGGAGCACGGAGATTGTGGGACAAGGCCCCTTGGTGCTGATGGGCTGAAGGGGCCTAATGTGTGGGCAGATACAGTTTCCTGCAGGCTCTGGGGAGCCGCTCCCGTTACTGTGTCCTGGATAACAGCCCGACCAATAAACCTGCTTTTCTAAAAGGATTTGTGTTGGGTTGTAATCTCCAAAGGTGGTTATATAGGATGCATTACAGAGCCCTGGAGGGAGCTTGGAAGGGAAAGAGGACTGTGACTTGCCTCACTTGCCTTGGGCTGGGGAGTTGCATGGAGGGGAGGAATATTATCCCCACATCAGTGTGGAGAAACACAGAGCTGGGGTTCTAAGCAGGCAGCCTGGCTCCACAGTCCCATAAGGGTCTAGTGTGTCTGGAGCCACTTCCCCAGCGTCAGGGCATTAGCTTTCCAGAAACTCCGGTTCCTCTACTCAGTCTGAGCTTCCCTCAAATGCACGCTGCAGACTCACAGGCCTAGAGGAGGCGGCCTCGGGGAGGGGGAAAGCCCCCTGACTCAGGCAGCTGAATATCATAGAGAAAGGCCTCCAGCTTGTTTGCTTGCCAGTCAGGGCCACACAGCATAGTATTACCCCTCGGAGCAGCCCCGATGGGCTCCTGTTTCATTGTGCAGCCTCTTGGGTTCCCCAGTGGCCCCACCTGCCCATAGGTGAAGGATTTCTTGGAGCAATGGAGGCACATTATCCTGTGGGTTTTTCCTGCATGAGAATCACCTGGGAAGGGGTGTCCCTAATAAAAATAATGTCAGCTTTTCTCTTTTAAAGATTTGTTTTTATTCATTTATGCATGCAAGAACTGGGGTGTAGGCCGGAGGTGTGGAGGTGAGAGGATTCAGCAGAGACAGAGTGGAGAAAACAGGCAGATCTACTGAAATACATTGCTGAGTGGAGCAGCAGGAGAGGCAGGAGAGGTCTGCTGCCATATATGGGAAAGCTCCCTGGCCGGGGCTTGAACAAAGCCATGGTAGTGATAGCTCTGAGGCTTAACCCCTAGGACATCAGGAAGCCCCCCCCACAAATAATGTCATTTCTAAGTCTTGATCCAAGCCCCCTGCCACTAGCTCCAATAATCGGAGTCCTTCCTCCTGAGCAACATGTCTCCTCTGACTCTGCCGCCCTCGCTCCCAGCAGAAAGCACAGCTGAGTGCAGAGTTCTAACCCTCCCACAGGAGGTTGGCTTCCCACCAAAGCAAATGGAAACTAATGCTAAAAATTCAGAGCCTGGGAACTTCCCTTCTAGGAAAGACCAAAGCTCCTTTCTCTGGGATCCAATGTGCAGCTGTGTGAAGCAGGGAATGACATCAAGACACCAGCTGTGAGTGATAAGCCCAAGGGCAACCAGGAAAAGTCTAGAATATCAGGTTGTCCTGAACGTCTCTTACCCACAGTGATCAGGCGCCTGGCCCCTCCTCCTTTCCTTTCACAAGCCACCTTCCCCCTTAACCCAGCAGACTCTCAATCCCACCAGCACTCCTTGGGAGCAGCCTCCCCACCCAGTGCTAGGCCGCTGCCCTTTGTTAAGACAGTGCTCCTCAGAACAGCCCCTTTCCTGCTGGCCCCCGCACCAAGGTATGCCCCCTTTACACCAGTGTCAGCAGCCCTCCCAGAGGCAGACATCAGGCCTTTTCCTCTTTTCATGTGCCTGAGGGGAGGATGGCTGGTCTCAGGCATTAGTGAAATAGTCAGCTGCCCACCAATAGGGTCTGATGGGCATGCCAAGGTCCCACACTGCAAAACACCTTCCCACTGACCAGGCATGGGCTCGCCCACCCCCATTAGCATTGTCTCCCTGGGTTAGACTCAGACAATCATCAGGGGTGTTCACTCCCAAAGTATCCTATTAAATGTGACCTGGGGCTCCTCCACAACCTCAGACTGAGTAATGGCTCTAAATGGTTATGTCCTAAGCCCTTATCCCTAAGAGGTTAACTTTCCATGAGGGTCAGGAGACACTCATCTGTCACCTGTAGTAGTTAAACTGACTTTGGGTGTTCTTTCCAATCCATTCCGCAGATTATTTTGTTTGTGTGTGTGTGTGTCTCTCTCTCTATATATATTTGCACCTATATATATAGCAAACACAATAATCTATATTATATGTAATATACATATATTCTAGGTATAATTACATAATGTATTAGAGAAAACATAATTTACAGTTTATTTTTAAAAAGATTTACTTATTTATGCATACAAGATCTGGGGTATAGGCCAGAGGTATGAGCGGGGGAGGGTGAGAGGATTCACCAGAGACAGAGTGGGGAGCAGAACAGGTAGACTGAAATTCACTGCTGAGGGGAGCAGCGGGCGAGATAGGAGAGATCTGCTGCGCCATGTGGGAAGCTCCCTGGCTGGGGATCGAACTCGTGCTGCAGTGGCTGCGGACAGCTTCATAGTGCTGAGACTTAACCCCTTGTGCCACCAGGGAGGCCCTCATAATTTACAGTTCAAACACTTGCCCCAGTTCTTGTGTGTTTCAACATACTCATTAGGGAGTCTGTCACACTTAGGGCTGCAGGCCTTTGCTCAAGATGCTTTCTCTGGAATGGCCTCCCCCTTACCACCTCCCCTCCTAAACTGTTTTCTTCAGCTCCTCTGTTATATTACTCATGTCCTTTTCAGGGCTCCTTGAAGTGGTCAAATACTGTTCACTTCTAGAACCCACCTGAAGTTCAGGATTGAGAATGAAAGAAGGCTGATTTACCAAAGGAAAATTGGTGTGCTGCTAGCAACAGAAAGGGGGAGCAGATGGTGGCAGACACAGCAGCTAATGTTCTTACCTAGTCATGTGTATGTGATACTGTCCTAGGAACCAACAGGCTAAAAAGACAGCATCACTAGCCCTTGCTTTTAAAGGGTTTGCAATTAGTGGGAGCAGCGGATGTTTGAAATAGCCTAAGGGGGGAAAAATATCTTAAAGGAATGAGTCTAAGAGAGGTAAAGCAAAATGTAATGGCAATTCACTAGAGAGGGATTTAAATCTGCTTGGGGAAAATGGGAAAACCGAAAGGAGGAAGGGGCTGTTAAGTGGAGATTATAAACATGGGTAGCATTTCAAATAGATGTTGCTAGAGGACAAAGATAGTATTTTACTTCATTTCACAGTGCTTCAAATACCATTGTGTTCCTTAATGCTATTTGGTTGAAAGTATAGAAAAAGAACATAGGCCCAAAGGGGAAAAGATGCTTCTGTCAGAAGGCTGCCAAGATACCCCGTGGACTCCAGCAACCACTACCCTGCAAGGCTAGAAGGAGCAGGAGCAGGGGCTCTCCAGGGACTTCCGAGGGGACTGATAGATGGCCCTCTCTAAAGGGCTGACATTAATGGAACTCAGCTCCGAGGGCTCCCAGGCTCCATGTCTCTCAGTTTCAAATTCCCAATTCCTGGCAGAGAGAATATGATTGTCAGTTAACATCCATGTGCACCCCAGACTTCATGATCTATGGCCAGGAGGACAGGACCATGTAATTTGGGGACGCATCCCAGCATATGACTGGGGAGAGAGAGGGGAACAATTCCCAGGAAAGCAGGACTTGTGAGCCAGGCAGCACCCAAGATATATGCATCAAAACAGTAGGTACTCAGGGCCTCCCCGGTGGCGCAGCAGTTATGCGCTGTGCTGTGGAGCTGTCGGCAGCTGCGATGCGAGTTCGACGCCCGGCCGGGGAGAATCCCACATGGCGCGGCAGACCTCTCCTGCCTCGCCCGCTGCTCCCCTCAGCAGTGTATTTCTGATCTGCCTGTTCTGCTACCCGCTCTTTCTCTGGTGAACCCTCTCGCCGCCCCACGCCTCTGGCCTGTACCCCAGCTTGTATGTATAAATAAATAAAAAAAAGAATATTAAAAACAACAACAACAACAAAAAAAAAACAGTAGGTACTCAGTACATGTTCATTAAAGATTTATTTATTTATGCATACAAGAGCTGGGGTGTAGGCCAGGGGTGTGGTGTGGGGGGTGAGAGGATTCACCAGAGACAGAGTAGGGAACAGAACAGGCAGATCAAATACACTGCTGAGGGGAGCAGAGGGCAAGGCAGGAGAGGTCTTCTGTGCCTGTGGGAAGCTCCCTGGCCAGGGATCGAACTTGTGCTGCAGTGGCTGTGCATAGCTTCATAGCCTGAGACTCAACCCCTTGCGCCACCAGGGAGGCCCAGCACATGTTGATTAAATGAAAGCAGTGACGTCGTAGTACAGGGATGGCTCTCCAGGCAGATTGAATAGTATGAGGAAAGGTAAAGAGGCAGGAAAGTGGAAGGCATGATGGAGGGACAGCGGGTTGTGACATGTTAGAACTAAAAGGGCTCTTGTTTTATAGATGAGGAGCCATTTTACAGGGGAAGTTGCTGCGGACCCAGGAAGTCATTCATCTGCACCTAACAAGACTCAGCATGAGCGTCTCAGAAGAAAGGTGGTCCTTGACATGCTGGGAGCAGATGAGTGTGCCAGGAGAGGGAGTCAGAGAGAAGATGGAACTTAGAATTAAGGGCAGGAATACCCATCTTTAAGGAGGGGGTATTGCGGGTGTGGGGAACAGCTAAGTAAATGGTGGGATGGGCAGGGAGGGAGGACATCTTGCTCTGGCCCAGGGCAGATTCATGAATGTTACTTCAGGTAACTCTTGTGTATTAGACCCCCCTGCCCCTCACCGCTCCCTGCCCCGGAAAAGTCTGACCCCACCCTCCAGGGTTTTGTCTCTGCAGTGACCAGGATGCCCACCTGTGCCCACAGCTGCTCTGTCTAGGACGGACATGTGGTCCTGTCTGGGCCAATGAAACCCTCTGTGCCAGGGGTTGAGCCAACAACCAAAGGGGCTGAAAACATTTTCAGTAGCAGCCTCAAGTCAAGTCCTGACAGGGAAGGGCAGAGCTTCAAGGGGACAGTCTATGAACGCCCTTTGCTGAGGTTCCCGGAATTGCCATCCTCGGGTGTGGCTATCCAACTCTTTATTAGAATTTGAGAGAGATCTTAGTGTCCCTCCTAGTCTCCCACACCCACCTTTTTTTTTTCTTTTTTTTTGTATAAGCTAGTTAATAGTGACAGTAGATGTGATTTTTTTTAAAGATTTATTTATGCATCCAAGCTGGGGTATAGGCCAGAGGTGGGGTGGTGAGAGGATTCACCAGAGACAGAGCGGGGAGCAGAACAGGCAGATCGATGGAAGTACACTGCTGAGGGGAGCAGCGGGCGAGGCAGGAGAGGTCTGCTGCGCCATGTGGGAATCTCTCTGGCCGGGGATTGAACTTGTGCTGCAGTGGCTGCTGAAAGCTTCATAGTGCTGAGACTTAACCTCTTGCGCCACCAGGAGGCCTGACATTAGATGTGATTTTTAACCACAGAGTGGTTAAGCCATTGACCCAGGGTCACACTGCTGAAGAGATGGGACAGCTGAGCAGTGGACCCTTCCAGGGCCCGGTTCTGGCCTGCCATACTGAACAGTTAACCTGAGGATATCTCCCAATCAGAAACACTTTATTTAAAAAATTTTTTTTAATTAAAAATTTTTTATACATATTTTATATCATCCTTCCTTTTTGTACAATGCATGCTTTCTCCTTTCACGTGTAGACCGGGTAAAATTCCCATCACCAACTCAACCATTCACCATCACCATAGTCCCTTGTATTCGTCCCTCCCATGTTTTGGTCCCTCCCTCTTCCCCTCCCCTGCAGAGTATCTCTGGTTAATAGTTGCCTGTTAATTTTGTTTTTTAACTTATTGTAATTATTTATTTTTCCTGATCCCTTATTTGGTTCCCTTACATTCCTTCTATAAGGGAAACCATCCAATATTTTTCTTGTTCTTTCTGGCTTATTTCACTGAGCATAATCCCTTCCAGCTCCAACCATGTTACTGCAAATGGCATAAGCTTATCTTTTTTGATTGCTGACTAGTATTCCATTATGTATATATACCATGTCTTCTTGATCCAGTCATCAATTTTGGGGCATTTGGGTTGTTTCCATATCTCACCTATTGTAAATATTGCTGCAATAAACATAGGGGTGCAGGTATCCTTTTGAATTAATATTTTTGTGTCCTTTGGGTAACCAATCAGAAACACTTCAATACAAACTCACAAAGGTCAGAATTATGTTTTCAATTTTGAAGATGAGGGTGCTGGGATTCAGAGAAGTTAAAGAACCTCCCAGGGCTATACAGCTCATTCTGAGTTAAAGCCAGGATTCAAATCCATTGTGTCCCTTCAGCTCCCATCAGCTTTTTAATGAATACAATTGCTTCTATTGATTGCTATGAAGATCAGAATATCTAGAAGGGAGACAGCAGAGAGTGCACAGTGAGGTTAGGTGTGATGGGTTAGAAGAACACATCAGCTTTCATGAAGAGGAGGTTGCTGGTGAGCTTAAAGAGCACAGTCCTATAGAAAAGAGAGGTCAGAAATCACCATGGTGGAGCAAGTAGGGATGAAGATGTGGAGGCATGATGAGAAAGGGGTAATGAGGAAACATATAGGTTAGCCAGGAAAAAGGGAGAATGTTCAGAGACAGAAAGAAGGGAGTCAAGGAATCAGGAGGGAGAGGAGAATTGATAAAACTGAGAGAGGGGAGGGGCAAAACCAATTCATTCATTCATTCTTTTTTTTTTAATTTATTTTTATTTATTTATGCATACAAGAACTGGGGTGTAGGACAGAGGTAAGAGGGGCGGGAGGATTCATTAGAGACAGAGTGGGGAGCAGAACAGATGAATCTACAGAAGTACACTGCTGAGGGGAACAGTGGGCAAAACAGGAGAGGTCTGCTGTGCCATGTGGGTCAGTTCCCTGGCCAGGGATCGAACTCATGCCACAGTGATTGGGAATAGCTTGATAGTACTGAGACTTTTGTTTTTTAAAGATTTATTTTAATTTATTTATGCATACAAGAACTGGGATGTAGGCCAGAGTTGCAGGGGTGAGAGGATTCACCAGAAACAGAGTGGGGAGCAGAACAGGCAGATCTACTGAAATACACTGCTGAGGGGAGCAGTGGGCGAGACAAGAGAGGTCTGCTATGCCTTGAGGGTTAGCTCCCTGTCCAGGGATCCAACTCATGCTGTAGTGGCTGGTGATAGCTTGATAGTGATGAAACTTTAACCCCTGTGCCACCAGGGAGGCCCTCATTCATTATTTCTTGAGCACCAACTAGTTTCTTCTATCTTATCAGGCACTGGGGAAACAAGAGAGGACCAAACAGGCAAGATTTATTTTCCTGGAACTGACAGTATAATGAGGAAGATAGATAAGAAACTATAAACAGATGAAGTAAGAATTGTGAAAAATTTCCATATGAAGGAGGATACAGAGATAAGTCAGCTGGAAGTGACCTTAGGTGGGGGTAGTTAGACAAAGCCTGTCTAAGAACTTGAAACAGAAGGATGAGAAGGAAGTAACCATGCTAAAGAGGGAGAAGGAAAAGGAGTGACATATGCAAAGGCCCTGTGATGGGAAATGACTTGTTGGAATTTAGAGGGCAGAGGGAGGTTAGTGTGGTAGGTAGGATCCTATAGGGACCCTGAGTCCCATGGGAAACCATTAAAGAAAGAGTATGATATGGTATGAATGATGTTTTAAGCAGTAAAGGAAAAGAGCTTTGTCTTAAAAATATCGAGTAGGGAGTACTGTTCTTCAGAGAGGAAGAGAAATACTTGTATGATGATGCCTGAAAAACATTTTTTTGCAGAGAGAAAGTAGAGGCCCAAAGAATTCATGTTACTCTTCTCTGTGATTTTAGTGAGAGGGAGTTGGGTAGTCTTGTGTGAACCTTTTGATTGCTGAGCCCTATGAGGGCCCCAGTACACACAAACTTAGTTTCTTGTCCCCTTTGGTCACTACAGTAATTTGCTACCCACTTAGCACACCAAGGTTCTTCTCCAATATTTCATCAAGCCTTGCCTTCTTGATTTAGAGATTTACAACTAATTCTTTTAGGGAAAAGGAAGTAAATAAAAAGTTTCTAGATCTTCACAAAGTCTGAAAAACATCAGTTTCTGATATAACCTATAGCTCCTAAGTCTCTCTGAAAGATAGTGTTACAGGGCAACCCCAATATACAATGGGGTGCCTGACTGTGCGTTCTCACCTGTGCGCTTAAAAAGGACTTATAAGAAAAATTGCAGGCACTCACAAAAAGGTTTATAAAAGGGTTTATTTACAAAAAGGAAGAGAAATAAAAAAATGAATAACTCAGGGACAAAAGAGAAAGAGAGGGAGAGAGATAAAGCTCCAAATACGTCCTACCAGATCTGAAGAGCTGGAAACCCTCAATGGCACGCTGTAGCCCAGCGAGAAGCAAGAGAGCCCCAAGGTCCAAAACTCTCATTATATAGCCAAACTGTCCGCTTAACTCTACCCCTCAGTTCCCAGTAATCCTCTCTTCTGGATGATGATGGAATTAAGGGATTAGTGGCCCCTAGTGTCTTGGATCTCTTTGGTCTGAGGTGGGGTCCATAAACCTTCCTGTGGAGTTTGTTGCAGACGTCCTTCACACCCCCCCCCCAACAACTGGACACCTACCCTGGTTAACTATTGCATTGCTTTAAAATAATGACACATTCAGGGCCTCCCTGGTGGCGTAGGGGTTAAAGTCTTGGAGCTGTCAAGCTATTGCCAGCCACTGCAGCCTCAGTTCAATCCCATCGCTCCCTTTAGCAGTGTAAACCCACATGTTCTGCTCCCCATTCTGTCTCCTGAGAGCCCTCTCACCCCTTTACCTTGGACCCTTCCTTAGGGATCCAAAAGGAAGGTTAGGCCTAGAGACACAGTTAAGGAAAAACAACTATTCACGTTCTTGAATTATTCCCACTTGGATTTAAATCCTGGCTGTGCCATTTACCAGCTTTGTGTTCTTGGGTATGTCACTTAATGTTGGCTAAGCCTCATTTTCAACATCTGTAAAATCACAGCTGATTTTACACCTGAACCTCTGGCCTAGACCTCAGTTCTTTTATTTTATTTTTTTAAATATTTATTTATTTATGCATACAAGCTGGGGTACAGGCCAGAGGCGTGGGGTGGCAAGAGGGTTCACCAGAGACAGAGTGGGGAGCAGAACAGGTAGATGGACGGAAACACACTGCTGAGGGGAGCAGCGGGCGAGGCAGGAGAGGTCTGCTGCACCATGTGGGAATCTCCCCGGCTGGGCGTCGAACTTGTGTCACCGCTACCGACAGCTCCACAGTGTAGTGCCTAACCGCTCTGCCACTGGGGAGGCCTAGACCTCAGTACCACGCAAAAATAAAATAAATCTTTTAAAAAATAATATAATCACATCATTCATTTTGCTTATGAATTTGTAATCTGGAGGCGGCTCAGTAAAAATGGCTCATGTCTGTTCCATCTGGCCTCTACAGGGATGGCTTGAGAGCTAAGGACTAGAGCCACCTAGAAGCTGGTTCATTTGTACCTGATGCTTGCTGTGTTGGGCCTTCGCTAGACTGTTGCCAGGACACCTTCATGTTGGTCTACAGAGAGCCTGGGCTTCCTCACAACATGGTGGCTACATTCCCAGGTGAGTGTCTCAAGAGAGAATCGCCTTCTATGACTTAATCTCACTCAGAAGCAACATCATTTCCACTGTGTTCTGTTGGAAACAAGTCACTCAGGGAATGGAATTAACTCAAAGTTTTGATGGAAGAAGTGTCAAAGTATTTGTGGACATGTTTATAAATCACCATAAACTTGTCAGACTTCCATACTGCTGTTTTTCACTTGATGAATGGAGAATGGTAGCTTTATCTTGGACCTTTCCTTGGGGATCCAAAAGGAAGGTTAGGCCTGGAGACACAGTTAAGGAAAAACAACTATCCAGGTTCTTGAATTATTCCCACTTGGATTGAAATCCTGGCTGTGCCATTTACCAGCTTTGTGTTCTTGGGTAGGTCACTTAATGTTGGCTAAGCCTCATTTTTGCCATCTATAAAATCATAGTACCCTCCTCATGGTACTGTAAGGATTAAATGAGTTTAGAGATGAGTTACACAGACATGCATAGAACAGTGATTAGTGCAGAGTAGTGCAATCGCTGATATCATTAACACATTTATTAGTATTTAATGAACTCAGTCATACGTGAGTTCTGGGTAGATGCTAGATGCTGGGATTATGAAAATGAGCACAAAGGTGTTCAAGCTTCCAGGAATCTAAAAGTTAGGGAGCGGTGTTTTCTAAGCATGTAGGCAGAGGGTCCAGGCTTTGGAGTAAGCCAGACCTGGGTCTCATTCTGAGTGCCTTCACTGTGGGTCGCTGGGCCAGTCTTTCATTCCAAGTATCATTACCCTCAGTTGAAAATGATCATTATAATTGTACTTACCTTACTGGGTTCCGGTGAAAAATCTATGTAAAAAGTTTAGCACAGTTCCTGGAACACGGTGAGTACTTAATAAATGTTAATTATTAGTTTTATTTCTCAGGAAGTAGGCTGATAAATGGACTCATTACAGCTCAGGATGGAGAAAGCTACACAGTCATGTGTCTCTTAATGATAGAGACACTTTCTGAGACAGACCTCATTAGGCGATTTCCTCCTGTGAACGTCACATTGTGTCACCATACTTGCCTGGCTGGCAAAGCCTCTTACATGCCTAGGCATAGGGGACAGCCTGTTGGGATCACCATCGTAAGTTTGGTCTGTTCTTGACTGAAACATCGTTATGGGGTACCTGACTATACCAGCTGGGGAGACAACCTGCTCCAGGAGTCCAGCAGAAGATGATGAACTTTGCCAGGAAGAATCTAGGAAAGCCCAGAGGAGGAGGTGTTGGAGCTGGACTTTGAAGAAAGGGTGTTTTCAAGTGGGGAATGAGGAAAGAGAAGGTATTCCAGATGGACGGAAGAAGATTGGCTAAGGCATGAAGGGACAGAAGGGCCTCACATGCTTGCAGGTGGATAAATTCAAAAGGGAAGCGTAAGGTGTGTGGGATGCAGGGGGTGACGCCGAAAGGGGAGTTCAGACCAAAGTACTGGCTCAAGTGAGAGGACCCGAGAAATTGCCATCTTTAAGCCAATGGGGACAAGGCAGAGTATGGAGAAACACCAGGGGCAAGGCTAGAGAGAGGTTTTGTAGGTGGAACAGGAGTAGATTTTACAAAATGGGAGGGAATCAAGGTCAGCTGCTGAGGGGTCAAGGGAGGAAGGCAGCGTTTAAGTGGATGGAACAAGGTTTTGGGATATAGACTCCAAAATCCTGGCTCTGAACCACCTGGCCTATATCTGAGTAACTATGACCTTGAAACTGTCATACTATTTTGGTCTTAGTTTTCTATCAGTTAATACTATGGCCTCTCCTATCTGCTACACATAGTTGTTATGAGAAAGAAAAGTGGTAACGAGCGTGTAAGCACTTCGCAAGCGGTAAATGAGTAAAAAAGTTGGGGCCTCCCTCGTGGTGCAACGGGTTAAGTTGCAGCACTATGAAGCTGTCCAGAACCACTGCAGCACGCATTTGATCCCCAGCTGGGGAGATTCCCACATGGGGCAGCAGACCTCTCCTATCTTGCCTGCTGCTCCCTTCAGTAGTATATTTTAGTAGCTCTGCCTGTTCTGCTCCCCACTCTGTCTATAGTGAATCCTCTCACCCGCCCCCCCCCACCTCTGGCCTGCACCCCAGCTCTTGTATGCATAAATAAATAAATCTTTAAAAAAATTACTAGGCTCTACGTTATTAGGGAGGCAGCTAACTGCCTGGGGTAGCCTAGCTAATGCATTCAGGTCAGGTGGAACGGGGGATACCTGTTGTGGTTGAAGATAAACACGATGACCAATACACAGGCGATACGGATAACTACAGCTATTTCCACACTGGGGTGGTCCATGGAAGGGCAGTGTGACTCAATCCAACCACCAGTTGCTCTTGGACTTTGTCTCCTCTCAGTTGGCTAGGAGTGGTCTAAAGGTCCAAATCCAGAATCTTTGGCCAGGTTTCAGGTATCTGGGGAAGCATGAGAATTTGTGAGTATATCTTCATGCTGTATATTTCTGGGACTGAAATCCATTCTCCAGCAGACTCTTAGAAGGATTTGTGACTGCCCCAAAGGTTAAGCATCATTGATTTTCTCACCAGAAATTAATAAGAATAACCATCCTTTGGGAGAAGGACTGGTGGGGGAGGAAGATTTTAATTTCTGACTTCTCTGAAAATTGTTTGGACTCTCCAACTATAAGCATGCATTTGTTTCATTGAAAACAAAAACAAAAACAGTCATCAGGGGTTATCTAGGTGATGAACTAACCCTGTTTAGATTTCCTCTTTACACTTCTTTGTATTAAGCAAACAACAAACGCTAATAGATGTTATTTTTAAAACCCTGATAGCATCAGTGTGTGCGAGCGTGCGCGTACGCGTACACACACACACACACACACACACACACACACCACTCAATTATGCAAAGTACCTCTATTATGCAAGGTAAAATGTCCACATTTCCTATAAACTAGGGCTTTAATGCTGTAAAACTTGGCGTTTGCAGCAGACAAGGTGAAAAGGAAAAAAAGAGGCAAGGACTTCAACTCAGACGCAGGATAAAGTGATAAAGTGTATACGTGTCAGTCTTCACATGTACTGTTTCTGCCCTCTCCTGAACCGGCCAAAGGAGACCCGTTGGCGTTTGACGCTTGAAGCGACCGAACGCAGTACAGGGTTAAATCCACTACCCTCTCCCCACGCACTCTAGCAATTACTCTATTTCCACGTCATGTTTCCGGCTGTGTGCGTCCCGACTCACTCACCAACTTAAGTTCAAAGCACACAGAAATCACCCATGTTCTTTAGCAGTCGCCAGAAACCCAAATCAGGCGTCGGGCCCCCAGAGGATCTGGCGATACCTGGGGACGTTCTAACTGGTTGATTCCCACGTGGGAAGTAGCTCCCAACCTCGCCCCCACGTGGTACCTTCCAAAGGCCAGGAAAAGGGAGCGCAGGCAGAAGAGAGCCGCCGCATCAGGGGCATTTAAAGTGTCTTGACGTCACGCACTGCCAGGAACTCAGCTGAGTTTTCAGCAGGACATTCCGGTCATCTTCCCTCCCTCCCCCTGGCTTCCGTGCCCAGGGCCTTGGCTCTTCCCCCGCCTTTGCGGAGGGAGGAGCAGTGAGCACTCAGAACAGCCAGTATAGGGGCGTTCCCAGCCATCGAATGGCCACGCCCTTTAGCCCAGGGGCTCTCCTTATTGGTCAGAGGGTGGGGCTTCCGGAGCACCGTACATGTATCAGAACCTCTGGGTGGCCAAGAAAACTGGCCGTCTGATTAATTATGCAGGAGCGGGGTGTCCCGGCCAGGCAGGGGCTGGGCGGGGATTGGCTGGAGGGGCTGTAATTCAGCGGTTTCCGGAGCTGCGGCGGCGTAGACGGGGAGGGGGAGCTTGGGGTTCCGACGTCGCGGCAAAGGCAGCGAGCCCGAACCGGATCCGAGACGAGCACCCCGGCTTGGCGCTCTCTTCGCGTCTGCTAGGAGAGGCCCGCGACCTGAGAGAGCCCGGCGGCCCGCATCCCGGCGTAAGTGCTGCCCCGGCCTGTAGGGCCTCAGCTGGGGAAACAGGTGAAGGGAGTGAAGGGTGGGGTCGCACCCCGACGACCCCCAAGCCTGAGCATCCCGGGGGGTGCTGGAGTGGCTGGGATTCTCTGGGGGGAGTTTTGGATGGAAACTTCAGTGGGGCGGGGGGTGGTACGAGGAGACACGAGGGTCGTTCTGAAAGAACAACTCCCGGGGATGACAGGAGGGGGCTCTGAAGGGACAGGGAGCACGGGAAGGAAGTTTCGTTTTTCGGAGAAAGGGGAGACGCCGAGGAGGAGAATGGGCTCGAAGGGGAGGATCGTGGGGTGAGGGTACATTAGGGTGGGGGTAGCAGGAGTGAGGGACGTCCCCCGACTTCCTGCTCCCTGGGGCTCTGGGGACATTCCGGCCACAGGAGCGACTGTCACGCCAGGGGAGATCTCGGGGAGTGGAGGCAGAAAGGAGCCTCCTCCCCTCCTCCCTGTGGGGCCGGGCAGCTCCGGGCTGAGCCACTTCCTTAGCCTTACCCTATTCCGGCTTCTATAGGAGCCAGCCGTGCCCTTCTAGAGGTAGAAATAGGTGCTTCTCCTTACGGTGCTTCTCACCGGCTGGCTGGTTGTGGGTAGGATTACTGCATGAGAATCAAGTTTCCTGTAGGGAAATTGGAAATTGACAGTTGTGTACTCTTTCTAAATTCCCTCCCGTCTTTTTCCAGGTTAAGCCTCGCTTCCCTCCTCCTCTTAAAAATAAAATAAAAATAAAATATGACCCTATCAAGCTAGTTCTAGAATGAAACAAACCTTTTTTCTTCTTGACATTGTTCTTTTACAAACACCTGGTAAACTCGGCCTGAAGATAAATATTCGAGCTCTTGCGTTTACTGGATTGTGGTGTTGCTTAATTGCATAGGGCAAAACGAACCAATCGAGAGTGGGAGTTTTCTGTCTCAGAGCCAAGGTCTTGGGTAAATGCAGAGGAGAGGGAAACAAAGACCGCTGGCCTTGGCAAAGCCATGTGTGCAAACTTTACCTGTTTTGGGTGTGTGTGGTTGTGCCTAAATGAACAAAATTCAGACCCTCAGCCAACTTGTTTTTACCATGTTTAGTACATATCACACTCTTATATCAAGTGGGTGTGTGATGTTGACGGGTTTTTTCTTATTAAAAATGTACCTGCTGGGTAGTCTGTGTATGTTTGTAAACTTAAAATCGGAACAGTAAATTATCTCAATATTTTA
Source organism: Scalopus aquaticus (assembly GCA_004024925.1). Classification (NCBI taxonomy): domain Eukaryota; kingdom Metazoa; phylum Chordata; class Mammalia; order Eulipotyphla; family Talpidae; genus Scalopus; species Scalopus aquaticus. The sequence continues at coordinate 108,059 of PVIJ01002120.1, forward strand.
TGTGAATTTAGAGCGTGTTATGTTTTGATTCAGCCAGTTTTCTATTAAATATGTCTGTGTTCCCTGAGTCAACACATTTATTTTCTTATTACGTGTGCCAGACTGGAGTACTAGCAGAATTTTTTCTGAGATATTTGCATGGTGAATGGGGGAAGGACTTTGCAATAAAAAAAAAATGGGGGGTAGATGTTGGAGGATTGATCTGAGAACTCTGTATTTGTTAGCACATTCACCACAAAGAACCACTAGCAAAGTCATGAATCTTTTGTTTTTACTCAAAGAAAAAGCCATTTAAATAAATATCCACAGGTATGACTTGACACATAAAGGGTAGATAGTTTATAAAATATTAGTCCCATTTTGTAGATGAGGGAAATTGAGGCCAAAGGAAACAGGTAGTTGTAGAAAGCAGCAGAGGACCATTGTGGTGGAACTTCTACCTTTTGTTTATTTTGTGTTCTTTTGGCTGTCTATGCTTAAGTATTAGGTTTTTTTTTTAAAGTTTTATTTGTTTATGCATACAAATTGGAGTGTAGGCCAGAGGTGTGGGGCAGTGAGAGGGTTCACCAGAGACAGAGTAGGGAGCAGAACAGGCAGATCTACCGAAATACTGCTGAGGGGAGCAGTGGGCGAGGCAGGAGAGGTCTGCTGCGCCATGTGGGAATTTCCCTGGCCGGGCATCGAACTCGTGCAGCAGCTGCCCACAGCTCCACAGCGCTACGCTTAACCCATTGCGCCACCAGGGAGGCCCCCAAGTATTAGGTTTTGACTTAGAATGAATTTGCCCTCCTGGGAAAGGTGTCAGTGAAATGCTAACATTTACCTGGACAGTGAAATAAGACTAAGCCTCTACAGAAATATTTAAAAACAGGCGGAAAAAAAGAAGTGTAAGTCGGGTTAGCTTAGGTTGTCTTTCTATCTAGCAGCTGTCTGACTTAGGAAGTAATTAACTTTGTAGTTGGCAGGGTTTGCCATCAAAATCTAGCTATCTGCTAAAGGAAAGAACTGTTTAGTTAGGCAAATTTATAGGTGAAGGACAGTTGTGACTTAAATGCATTTAAACCAGAGTGCCTTGTTGCTTTATTAGAACCCATTCGAGTCTCCAGAAAGTTGCTTTTTTCTGCCCTGCCTGTGTGTTTTCACATTCAGGATGGAGATGGGGTGGAAATAGAGACCATCACTCCAGATATGAGTCCAGGGCTGGTGGTGTACAAATCAACAAATATTTTGCGACTTTGTGGAAGTTGCTCTGAAGAATAGGATACCTTGTTCATAGAACTTGCAATCTCCTGACCACGCTCGATACATTTTTTATCCATACATAATGTACTCAAGTATAACTTGAGTACAAACTGAGTATAACTTGGTATAAACTGCCTTGTACAGTTTATACCAGTGCTGTTCAACAAGGTGAGCTATTATAGATTTAAAAAATACAGCCCAGATACAGAACATTTCTTTTATCAAAGAAAGTTTTGTTGGACAGAGCTGCGCTCGCTTGGCACTATCGGTCTTCAGAAGGAGGAGAGGTTATGTATGAGGCCTGGAGTTGTCTAGGAAGTTTTCTTGCCAAAAGAGAGATTTGATCTGGGTTGGGATTAATGGTTGGGATTTGATAGGAATAAAGAATGTGGGATGAGGAAGTATATGGGGTGAGGAAGTGATACAGTACCAACTAAACCTGGTAGATTATGAGGGTAATTAGGGGAGGAGTACCTACTTATAAAAGGCCTTACTCGAATGCAAGAACAAGGAATTTCAATTTTGTTCTTTTACAGGAGAAGCTTTCAAAAGATTTTTGAGGCTGAGTTCTGGCATTTAGTCATGGAGCACCTACTGTGTGTGAGCACAGACTTGGATGGGGTAGTTTGTCCAGTCAGTACATGTGGTCTCTGCTCAGGGACTTGGAATTGAGGCTGCCTTGTAAACTGGGCCAGAACCCCAGGAGATGTGTACTGATTTGGGTGCTTTGGAGGTGTATTCTGAATTGGTGCTTTAGTGTGATTAAGTATATATTAAGTATAGAATTGTTTTTAGAGTATTTTTAAACCACTATCAATGATCACTCACATTTTGTCTTCCCGTATTTAAACTTTTTTACTATGACTTTTGGTTCATTCATAAAATACACCAAAACAGCAACTTGAGGGTTATCCCCAAATCCCGAAGAATGCCTGGTATCCTGGAGCAGCCTTGGTGTGGTCTAGCCGAATGACATCACTGGGCTGTTTTGGTCTTTGTTGGTTATGGTGAGAAAAGTTACTATTGTGGTTTCAGACTTGTTGCTAGGAACCTTGGCTTAGTATGGTGCACTTTAGTTGGGAGGGCCAGATGGTACTTTGGTGATAAACTGAAATATCTCCAGTTTTTTATTTTTTTTAAAGATTTATTTTTTATTTTTTATACATACAAGCTGGGGTACAGGCCAGAGGCGTGGGTGGTGAGAGGGTTCACCAGAGACAGAGCGGGGAGCAGAACAGGCAGATCAGAAATACACTGCTGAGGGGAGCAGCGGGCGAGGCATGAGAGGTCTGCCGCACCATGTGGGATTCTCCTCGGCTGGGCATCGAACTCGCGTCGCCGCTACCGACAGCTCCACAGCGCAGCGCTTAACCGCTGCGCCACCAGGGAGGCCCCATCTCCAGTTTTTTAAAAGGAATAGCATATGGTAGAATGAATCCTTCTATGATCAGTTCCCATCATGTTAGGATTATCATGACCCTTAGTTCAGATCAGCAAACACTGTATATGGGGAGCCAATTATTGTGCTAGGCAGAACTCATGGATAGTGAGATATGGTGTCTGTTTTCATGGAATTGGGGTGTTCTGGGTCCCAGGGTTTGTGCAGCCTAGGTATGGACTCAGGGGCAGGGGAGATGATGGGGGTAGTGGTTCAGGGCTCAGGCTCTGCAGGCAAAAAGGTCTGGGATTGGATCCTGGGTCTGCCACTTCCTAGTCAGAGTCTGTGCCTCAGTGTTCTTGTCTGTCATAGGAGAGGATGACAGTTCCTGTCTCTTAGGGCTGTTGAAGATTCCGTGAGACAATGCCGGAGAGATGCTTAGCATAACGTCTGGCATACCTCAGAACTCCTTAAGTCTTAGTTTTTATTAAATGCTCAAGTAAAGAGGGTCATTCTCTTCAAGGGTGAGAGGAAGGCTTTATCACAGAGGGACTTTATCAGGTGGGACCATCTGAATAGGGCTTTGTAAGATGAGTAGGAATTCTTCTGGCAAAGCTGAGTGGTGATTAGTTGCATTCAAGACTGGAGGGCCATGTGTGTGCAGAGGTTTAAAATGGCATCATATCTGAAACTTTTCTTCATTTAGGAGAACTGAGGGGAAAGGAAGGCTTCAGAGCCATGACCCTTAGCCCTTCTATTAATTATTAGGTTCACATATCATTAAAATAAGTCACTTCATCCTGTTCATAAAAGGAATAACTGCTATTGCAAAATAATGTGTTTAAATGTGTAGACATATAAACTATGTATATCTTATGTATGTCCTGATAATAGTTTGGTATATATTTCTCCAGATGTTTTGTGACTTTTTCTACCTATCAGTCTGTCTTGGATATATGTATCCCAAATTACTTTTTAACAGCCTAGTACAAATAATAGAAAAAGCAAATCTGTCTCCCAAGTAAAATTCAGTTTGGATTGTCTTCTTTCCTTTCCATTCCCCCTTCTAGGCTAAACGACTTTTCTGATCATTGAACTTTTTTCCCCTGGGCTTTGACTTTTTTTTTCTTTTTTTAAAGATTTATTTATTTATGCATACAAGAGCTGGGGTGTACGCCAGAGGGGGGTGGGTGTCAGAAGATTTACCAGAAACAGAGTGGGGAGCAGAACAGGCAGACTGACTGAAATACACTGCTGAGGGGAGCAGTGGGTGAGGCAGGAGAGGTCTGCTGCGCCATGTGGGAAGCCCCCTGGCCCAGGATGGAACTGGTGCTGCAGTGGCTGCCAAGAGCTTCATAGGCTGGGACTTAACCCCTTGTGCCACCAGGGAGGCCCCACCTTTGACCTTTTAACTATATAGGACAAGGAACTTATTTTTTTAGCTTTTCTAAGGTAACTGCTCTTGTCATGTCAAAATGCTTGGGCACTGTATTTAAGGGTTTCATGGTCCAGAGTTGCTACAGGAGTTAAAAATATGGGCTATGGGGCCTCCCTGGTGGCGCAGCGGTTGAGCGCTGTGCTGTGGAGCTGTCGGAGGCGTCAATGCCAGGCGTCAATGCGAGTTCGATGCCCAGCCTGGGGGAATCCCACATGGTGCGGCAGACCTCTCCTGCCTCGCCCGCTGCTCCCCTCAGCAGTGTATTTCTGATCTGCCTGTTCTGCTCCCCACTCTGTCTCTGGTGAACCCTCTCGCCGCCCCACGCCTTTGGCCTGTACCCCAGCTTGTATGTATAAAAAAAGATATATATATATATGGGCTATGAGGTCAGACTCTTGGGCTTTTAAGCCCAGATCCCCACCTCTTAGATTTGGGTCAGTTGCTTTAACTTCTCTGGGTTTTAATTTCTCTATCCATAAAAAAATGCAGGTCAGGCCTCCCTGGTGGTGCAAGGGGTTGAGTCTCAGCACTATGAAGCTATCCACAGCCACTGTGGCATGAATTCAATCCCCTTCCAGGGAGCTGACCCACATGGCGCGGCAGACTCTCCTGTCTCGCTTACTGCTCCCCTCAGTAGTGTTTTTCAGTCGGTCCACCTATTCTGCTCCCCACTGTGTCTCTGGTGAATGCTCTCATTCCCCACACTTCTGTCCTACACCCCAGCTCTTGGATGCATAAATAAATAAATCTTTGAGAAAAAAAATGCAGGTACCAGGTCCTACTGTAGGGTAGTCATGGGGATTGATTAAGTAAACTAATATGATTAAGTAAACTAATACTAATACTTTGCACAGTGCCTGGCAGATTGCTGAAATTCAAGTGCTAATATTTACTATTAAGAACTGCAGTATTTCTCTAACTACAAGGTCAGGTTAGTTATGACTCAGGGTAAGCATTAATGGCCCAAAGGAAGGTAGGAGTAATTGGAAGAGTCTAATCTAATGGGAAAAAGCAAAATGAAGAGACCAGAGGTTTTACATTGCGGTGGAGGAGATGGAAGTCAGCATGCAAAAGGAATAGGCCAGGCAAACCTCACATTCCTGTTTACAAAAATGCCCACGTTGCAAGTCTCTGCATCTTCCAAAACCTATGATGGTGGCCCTTGTATTTTAAGTGATTTTCAACACATGTACTCCCCACTAAGGATTTTGAACAATTCTTTGGAGTTCTTGGTGACATAAAAGAACGCAGATCATATTAAAGGTTTGCAGACTAGAGGAGTGGTTCAAGTTTGGTGTGTTTCAGGAAGTCAAAAGGGGAACCTTATTTTGAGTCAGGCAGGGAAGGTGAGACAGCATACAGTTTGGGAGGGGGCAGCATCCCAGGTGGAGTGGATGACCTGTCTGAGGCTGCGAGGGGATGTGCTGTGTACCACTCAGCTGAGTGAGGTGTCCCCTTTACGTCTGTGTGTGCGTGTGTAAGTGTGTATGTGTTTTCACTGGAGGAACAGTGCTCTATTTTCCTGTCCTGTAACTTTCCTTTGCAAACTAATCTGTATTCAAATGAGTTCATGGTTGAGAAGAACCAGTCGGTTCCATGAAACCGGTTCTCTCACACCAACTCTGCAGTTTTGGATCCAAGAAGACAAGAAAGGAAAGGCCTCCCTGTGACTTTTTTAGCAGAAATGTGGGGCAGGAGGAAGCCAGCAGAGCTGAAAGAGAAAGTAAATTTTCTGGTAAATAAATGGCTTCCCTAATGTGGAGGAGGAGTGCAAATTATTGGGGGGATGTTTGGGTAGTTTTTGTAGACGCCATTTCTGAAAACTGATTTAGATTGCGAAGGTAAGCCCAGTTTAGGAAAACCCTGCCTGGTCTGCTGTTAACCACCTGTTTTCCCACTTTCTTGATCAATTTTATTAGTTTTCAGTGTCCTAACTGGCATTCTTATTATGAATGTTGGAGGATTTGAGTCTGAATTTGAGCATCTGCTTAGGTGAAAGCTGCCTAAAATGCATGGTTTTTCATACCTTTTCTCTTTTAAAAAAGTATTTTTCTTTATTCCATGTTTTGTTTGCTTTATCTTTGATTTTTTTTCCTCTGATGTTAATTTTTTTTTTTAGTAAAATTTTTCTGACATAATCAAAAAGCACTTTTCCTTTGTTCTCCCTTTCTCTTCCCCTCCATCCATCCAAATGTAATCCTGGAAGCCTCAAAACCCAGATGTTAGCTGTGTAATTACCTCTCCTTTAAACCAAACAAAGTGCAATATTGACTGAAGTTAGCATTAAAATAGTCAGCCTTTCAGTTTTTTTCTCCTTGTGGTTTAGACACAATGAATATTTAATCTTAGACTGACTTTGCCTGAGAAATCAGTTTCATATTTGGCCCTTTTTTATCAGTATGTTTAGGGAAAGCAAATTCATTGAAACCTTAACCAAAATAAAAACATAATTAGCATGGTAACTCTTATGCAGAAGGGCAGGTGGGATAACAAAAGCTTTCTGGTGCCAAATATCAATACTTAATCCATCTGCTTTTTCCCTGAGTCCCATATGTTGTTACCCCTTCCCATTAGGGTGAAGAAAAGCAGACTGTGGCAGTATAACCATGAGGGACATTTTAGGGTCCTAATTGCTGTGGTGAAGAATCCTATGTTCTTGGAGCCATCTACGATTCCTGTTTCTCAAATGTGCCCCTGTGGTGCCAGGTCCAACAGTGGGGGAGGCTATGCCTTTTGGGGGGACACAGGGTTTATGTGTACTCTCAGTGTTTTCCAGTCAGTTTTGCCTTGAACCTAAAACTGCTTTGAAATGTAGTTCATTAGTATAGAAGATGCATTTCTGCAGAAATAGTTGAGGTGTCTTAGATTGAAGAGCCCAGCATCCACCTTGAGGGTACCAACCCTATGTCCAGTGGGAATCTTTTCCAAGCATCGGGAACAAGATCTGGGGTTGTTTTTGGAGGCTGCTGGGTATTCTGCTGCAGGTGGTCCATGGTTTGAGAAAGGCTGCTCAAAGGGACCACAGCTGGAAAGCCTTTCAGAGTAATATAGCCAATAGCCTCAGGATTCAGAAATCATTGCTGTTTTGGAGATAAAGGTAAATGGTAGAGTAGACATGTAGCCTACTAAGGGAAAATGCATGGGGGATTTCTTTTTATTCTGTTTGCTCTCCCTAGTATTTATGAGCTGAATATTAATCAAAGATGGATTATGGCTAATCAAAAGAATAATAACTTTCCCAGACTGATAATTTTCAGTTTGGTTTTATTTATTTATTAAAGATTTATTTATTTATGCATACAAGCTGGGGTGTAGGCCAAAGATGTAGGGTGGTGAGAGGATTCACCAGAGACAGTCAGGGGCAGAACGGGTGGATCCACTGAAACACACTGCTGAGGGGAGCAGCGGGCGAGACAGGAGAGGTCTGCTGTGCCGTGTGGGAAGCTCCCTGGCAGGGGAATCGAACACGTGTTGTAGTAGCTTCAGATAACTTCAAAGTGCTGAGACTTAACCCGTTGTACCACCAGGGTACCACCCGTTGTACCACGTTGTACCACCCGTTGTACCCCTTCAGTTTGGTTTTATTGATGGACTACCCATAAACATGTTAAGATTGTATTTTGGACTAATTTGTAAAGATAATTCTGGTAAAGAATTGTCTCTAAATTCCATAAGAAGTGGTCTTCTAGTTCCGATGCGTGTTATAGTAATGTTAACTATTACTGGTATATAAAATAAGTAATGCTCTTTTCTTGTTTCTCCTTGTAATTGTAAAACAAATTCAAGGAGAAATTTACTAGTCAGAGAGAAGACTTAAAAACAGATAATTAGACTTCATTAGCCTGGGAGTTTGAAGACTCCAGGTTTGTGTTCTGGCTATTCCATGGTCTGTGTGGTCGCCATGTCGTCTGCCCTTAACTGTAAAGTGGAAACAACCATCTGCTTACTAGAATCGATAACATTGGCTTGGCTACCTCAGGGCCAGTTTTAACTGGGTGTGATTTTTAGAATTTAGATCATAAGGCTACCTCAGTACAAAATGGAATGTTTCTAAATTCTTTTTTTTGTTTTAAAGATTTATGCATACAAGAACTGGGGTGTAGGCCAGAGGTATGTGTGTGTGGGGGTGAGAGGATTCACCAGAGACAGAGTGGGGAGCAGAACAGGCAAATCTACTGAAATATACTGCTGAGGGGAGCAGTGGGCGAAACAGGAGAGGTCTGCTGCGCCGTGGGGGACGCTTCCTGGTGGGGGACTTGAACTCGTGCTGCAGTGGCTCTGGATAGCTTCATAGTGCTGTGACTTAACCCGTTGTGCCATCAGGGAGGCTCCCTTTCTAAATTCTTAATAAAAAAAAATTCTAGGTATTTGTTCTTTTCTGAGTCTTAACCACCCCCTCACTTACGTTGTTGAATTGTAATTTCATAATCCAGCCTTTCCTTAACCTTCTTATGTGACTACTAATGGTTAAGATGAACTGTTCTCTGAAGAGTGAATGTACAACTATGATGTGCAATGAGGTCACTTATTTTTCCAAGCATATCATTCATTTTAATAAGACTTTAATAGAAAGGCTTGTCTAATTTGGGTGATAGTTAATTTCCATCTTGAATATAATGTAAACTTTATGGATCAGATTTATCTTTTAAGAATACTTTCCATTAGGGCATTTTTTTAGGGCAGTTTGAGAATTACAGAAAAATTGAGCAGGGTTCCCATATACTCCTTTCCTCCCCTCCTACTCCTTCCCCTCCTCCCCCCGCCCCCAGTTTCTCCAACTCTTGACATCTTGTGTTAGAATGGTACCTTTGTTGTGATTGAGCCAATTTTGATACATTGTGGATAATTAAGAGCCATAGGTTACATTAGACTTCACTATGTTGTACTGTGAATTCTGACATATATTAATGGCAGGCATTATAGTACCGTGCGAAAGAGTTTCACTCTCTTGAAAATCCCCTCTGCTACACCTGCTTGCCCCTCCTCCAGCAACCCCAAAACCCTGAGACAACTACTGATTTTTTTTTTTGTTATCTCCATAGCTTTGTCTTTTCCAAAATGTATAGTTGGAATCCTATCAGATGTTGTCCTTTTCACTTGGCAACATTCACATTGCCTTCTTTCACTTGGCAACATTCATTCAAGTATCTCCATGTCTTTTTGTGGCCTGATAGCACATTTCCTTTTTATTGCTGAATCTTCCACTGTATGTAGTACCACAGGTAAAGGGACAATCCCTTTATTTATTGCAGGACATTTTGATTGTTTCCAAGTTATAGCAATTGATAAAGCTGCTATAAATATTTGTGGGCAGGTTTTTGTGTAGACCTAAGTTTTCAACTCATTTAGGTAATTATCAAAGAGTGTGATTTCTGGAGAGTACGTTAGGAATATGTTTAGTCTGGTAAAAAATCGCCAAGCTGTGTTCAGAGTGGCTGTACCATTTTGCATTCCCACCTACATTAATGAGGGTCCCTGTTGCTCCCTCCACATTCCTTAACAGTGTCTTGGACTTTGGCTTTTCTAGTAGGTGTGCAGTGGTGTCTTCCACGTAATTTGCCATTTCCTAATGGCATATGGCATTGAGATGCCACCTGTATGTCTTCGATGAGGTGCTTGTTTATATCTTTTGCCCATTTTTCAGTTGGGTTGTTTGTTTTCCTATTTTTTGGAGAGCGTTTTCAGGGTTCTTTTTTATTTTGGATTTATTCAATTTTTCTCCTTACAGCTTTTTCACGTGGCATAAACTTCTCGTCAGAACTCAAGCATGCGCAAGAAACAAACTTTGGGATCCTCACGGTAGTAGGTTGGTGACAAGGAAATTCCGTATTTGCCCTTTTTTTCCTTCCCTGAATTTAATATTCAAACTCAGGGTGGGGGGGGGGTCTAGACAGGACTGAGCAGAGGCCCATGGTTGAGAATACAGACTTAGTAATCTGTGTGTTTACAGTAATCGCCCTGCGTTTACATCGTATATGCAGGATACCGACTCCTTAGGACTGGAGTATTCCTGAGCCTAAGTAAATGGGAACAGTGGAGAAATACTGACGATTTCTGAGTCTTTTCCGGTGTAGAATCACTGTTTACAGAAGCCATTCTTCTTGGGTTCTCTTTAATCATTGAGATCTGACCCTAAAAAGCTCTGTTTTCTATTTAGAGTCAAAACAAATGGTCACTTCCTCCAAGAAACCTTCCTAGACTGCAGTGTGCCAGCCTGACCCCAGTCACTCACTCTCCCACCGCCATCATTGCTCTTATCACAGTGGCAATGATCTTCCACTCAAGGAGGGAATGTCACCCTCTTCACCACTCTATGCCCCACCCTTGGCTCCAGACAGAGGCTTTTTTTTTTTAAAGATTTATTTTATTTATTTATGCAGACAAGAACTGCGGTGTGGGCCAGAGATGCAGGGGTGAGAGGATGCACCAAAGACAGAGTGGGGAGCAGAACAGGCAGATTGACTGAAACACACTGCTGAGTGGAGCAGCTGGCAAGACAGGAGAGGTCTGCTGTGCTATGTGGGTCAGCTCCCTGGCCGGGGATTGAACTCATGTCACAGTGGTTGGTGATCTCTTGATAGTGCTGAGATTTTAACTTTTGCACCACCAGGGAGGCACCTCTAGACAGAGGCTTTTCTCTTTTGAATGAGTCCATTAAAGAGAAAATAAAATTATGTTGTCTAAATTTCATTTTCGGGGCCTTCCTGGTGGTGTAGCGGTTAAGCGCTGAGCTGTGAAGCTGTCGGCAGCAGCGATGTGAGTTCGACGCCCAGCCGGGGAGAATCCCACATGGTGCGGCAGACCTCTCCTGCCTCGCCCCCTGCTCCCCTCAGCAGTGTATTTCTGATCTGCCTGTTCTGCTCCCCTCTCTGTCTCTGGTGAAGCCTCTCGCCACTCCACACCTCTGGCCTGTACCCCAGCTTGTATGTATAAAGAAATAAATCTTTAAATTTCATTTTCTTTGGTATTTTAATTTTTATCTGAGCAATATGTACACATGATTTAGAAATCAAAGAAAACAGAAAGGCTTATCTTGGAAGCAGCAGTGCCCTCTCCCTTCCCTTCTCCTCTTAGGTAGTGCTGGTCAGAGGCGTCCACTTACAGAACATTTAATTTTCCTTCAGGTATTGACTCCTGTGCTTCTAAGTAATATGCATATACTGCTTTTTTTTTATACATTAACTCTTAGGTGCCTTTTAACTTCCCATTATCATTGGTGAGGATTCTTTCCGTCACCTCCACTATTCCTTCCTATACGGTATGGTATATATCATAATATTTAAATCACTTTAGTGAACCTACTCATCATGCATTTTGATTTGACTCAGTATGGTTCAGTCATAAGCCAAGGGGTGTGCTATGCTGGTTTCCTTTCACATACAAATATTTGTTTTTTTCTGGAATTAATATTTTTATTTTTAAAATTGTGTTTCATTTTCTTATATGTGTTGATAAATTTCCCCCAAATGTTGGAGAGGCTATCAACTCCCTGGCCATTTACGTCAAATATTTACACATGAACAAGTGAATCTCGGCAATCCAGCTGCAATCTGGGTCTCCTTTTCCCATTCTCCCATGCTGGATTCCCTTTTTCCTAGATCCAATATCTTTCTCTATCTGGCTTTACAGCTTCATTTGCTTAAGCACATATTTGAGTAAAATACCATTAAGAAGAGGTACATAGGTTACATTCTAGGATTTCTGAGTTGTTGCCTATCTAAAATGTCTTTTCTCCCTTCACGTTTGAATGACCATTGGGTGGGCACTGAATTGTTTGCTCTTCATTTTGAAGGCATTGTTAGCTCACTGGGCTCTAAATCCTTCAGTGTTTATGTTCAAAGTCTGGCACTCTTCTGATTTCTTCAAACGACTTGGTCCTGGGTCTCTGGAAACTTGTGGAACCTTTTTCACACTGTTCTGAAATTTCACAGGCCTGCCTAGCACCAGTGCACCTTCAGTCATTGGCTTGGGTCCTGCAGGGGTCCCTTTCCAACTGGAAAGGAGAATTCTGATTATTTTTTTTCATACTTCTCACCTTACAGATTTTCTCTTCTCTGTGCATCCTCTTGGTCAGATATTGAATCTTCTGGGAAGATCATCTGAGTTTTGTTTTGCTTCCCCTATGTTTTTATTTTCCACCTCTTTTGTTGTGGGTTACATTCTAGGATTCTGGCTGTTACCTTTTCATCTTCATTTTTATGCTATTCCTGTTTAATGGGTATAATTTGTCTCTCTGAGGATATTTTGCTTTGTGACATTTGTATCCCTTCCTAGTACTCTCTGATTCCTATGATCCTCTCTTGTTCATTTCTCTCACATTGGAGGTTTTCTTTAAAAGTAAGTTGAAGGATCATGTGCTGGTGGGGTTTGCTGTATGCCGGGCTTCACTGTAGGGGGCTTGGGGAGGCCCTGGCTGCTACAGTTCTGGGAGCTGATGTATCTAGCTTCTCACCAAATCTCTGTTTGAGTTCAGTGACTTGCTCGCCTCAGCCTGATGTTCCCAAGTGCTGGCTTGGCTTTCTCTAGACAGTAAGGGGGCTCTCTCCTGAGGTGTTTGGAGAGGTAATTATCTGGGGAATCCAAAAACTCTTTATATGGATGTTTCAGCCAGTTTTCTGATTTTCAGCCAAGCCTTTCATCCCTGCCTTCAACCATACCTACCACTTCCAGCTTTGAGCTTTGGGGGCTACACAGCATATATCCGCTTGGAAATCCATTCTGTAGGTATTCACTGTTCGGCATCTCAGTTGGTCTGGGTCAGTTACCATCTCTCCACTTTATGGGTTCCAGAAACTTTATTGATGTCTTTGTCCATTTTCATCTCATTTCCTACCTTGTTCCTGGTGTGTTTGTACTCATTACCCCTGCTTTATTGTCACTTCAATAGGCTTTTGCGGTATGTTTAACCAGAAGATCAATGTTGTGTTCTCTTGAGCACTCCTGTCTTTGCCCATCTGTTCTCTCTCCTTGGGCTGGTTACCCCTTCCTCTCTGGCCACCATCTCTCCTGTGGAGCCACTCTGCCTTGCCAAGTGCATGCCTTCTAGTAGAGCATTTTTCATTTTCAGAGAATTACTTTGTTCTACATCTGCCTTCTCTCAAAACTCCATCTTCATTGACAGAAGGGAACAGATCACACAACTCCCGGGAACAACATTCACTTTGTTATTTTGGAGTTGTGTTCCAGGGGTGTCCCTGGAGTTGTGAATTCCTTTTGTCTCAGGAGGCACTGTGAATCCCCAATTCTGTGTCTGTAGGGCTTAGCACTCAGATGATCAGTAAATCAATGACAGTGCTACACGTGGCTTTCTAAATGTCACAGGTTAGCTAGAAAAGCTCTGAGTAATGCTAGTTTATGTGCATTTTTTATTTACATAGGTCACAGTTTTGTCATATACTTTTTTTCTTTTAATTTCAACAACAGAATACTTTTCTTCAGGAGACTACAACTGTGATCCTATTTTTCTATCCGGATAGATAATTTTCTCTTTGTAGTCAGACTTTCTCTCTCACCCCAACCATATTTGATCCTCCTAAGTCATCTCACGGTGGAAAGGGCCCTTCACCCAGAGGCTGCTCACACCCATGTCTGTTTCCATGTCTGTACGGGGAGGAGCTTGGATTTTACATATTTTAAGAGCTCTTAGCCAACAACAGTAACAAGAACAGAAATGCTTTTGGTTATTGAGTTGGAGCCCAGTGTCTTGAGGGCAAAGCTTTGAATAGCAGGTCAGGGATTTACTGTGTAGAGAGATTTACTATCACTGTAGGTTGGGTCTTAGAGCCTCACTTTGGGCAATCTCTTCAAAACAAACTTACTCGTCCAAGTGATTTTCTATTTTATGAATGCCTCATTTTAGTGTCTACATATCAGTACTTAATTAAGGTATACTTCTTAGATTCCCAAATGCTATCAATAGGCACATGTCATGAAATGTCCTTTTTAAATTTACAATGGTGCTAAAGCCTCATTAGTGCCACTTAAAGAGAAACAACTCTATATTTATTATGCTTTATAAGAAAAGTCTTATATTTAAACATTTTTTTCCTTCAGAGGTTTAAATTTTAGTATAAAAGCTTATATTGGGAAGCTATATATTTTGTCATAGGCACAGAGGGATGACTTGTCTTTGCTCTGTAATGTCTGGGGCCCCCACTGGGAGGACTGGAACATCTGGTTGAGTCATCATCTGGAGGTTGCTTTCCTCACTTATCTGATGCAAAGGCTGGCCTCAGCTGGGGCTGTGGACCAGTGCCTCCAGCTGGCCTGTCCTGCCGTGGGCTTCTCGGAGAATGGCGGCTAGGTGCAGGAGACTGAGCCTTCCAGGAGAATCCAGTGGAAACAGCGAAGCTGGAGTGGCTGCATGTGGAGATGCCACTCATGCTCTGTGCTTGGAGCTGTCATGGGCTCAGCCAGACTCAGGGGCCGTGACAAAAACCCCTCCCCTCAGCGGGAGGAATACCAGACTATTTGGGGCCATGTTTCACAAACCACCTCAGATGCCCTTTGAATTTGAGATTCTGCCCCCTAAACATAGTACTTGAAATTATGAGCCCCAGTTATACATTGCTCCATGCTAAGTGACTAGGATTTCCTTAATATCTTCTAGAGGAAAAGTGACTCAGATAAATTTGAGAAAAACATCTTCCTTTGATTCAGTAAGTATGGAGCTACATTATGGGTCTGTGACATTTAGATTCAGAAATTCCCTTTTGCTGTTTTATTTCAGTTGCCTGCCTTAGAAGAATATTAATAACTTACATTGCATTCTAGAACAATGGATACTTTTGTGTTTCTTTTATTTGGGTGGTGGCCAAAGGTAATAATACTCAGTTTTTTCCACAGCAACTTGCCCTTCTTCTCGCTCCAGTTGCCCTCAGGCCTGGAAATTTTGAGTTGACACTTGCTGGCCCAGCCTCCAATTGCTTCTCAAAGGCTGTATTCCTTCTGTTTTAAAACATGGGGCAATCTACTTGATAGCTGGTAGTGTGAGTCCCTCAGCATTTGCAGTTCGTTGCAAGGTTACTTTGCTTCTCCCCAGAAAAGCCCCCAAAGTTGAGAAAATCAATCCTTCAGGGGGGAGACCATCTTGTTTTCCTCCACACAGTTGCCATAATGATGCCATGCGTCTCAGTCCTGTGACCATCATCAGTGTCTGCTCAGTAGAAACTTGCAGTGGGAGGGGAATTTATGTGTGTGTGCAAATGTGAATAAAGGAAACACTAAAGAAAATTATCACTCCGCATCTTAAATGATCCACTTGGGAGCTCTAAATCAGAATGATACAGGAGGCTGGCCAGCAGTGCGAGCCTCACATGCAGGAGAGGGAATCAATACAAGAACAGTCTCAGCTGTCAGATCTGAGCACTGGGTTCAGAGCTAAAGCAGAGGCGGGGGCCTCCCTGGTGGCGCAAGGGGTTAAGCTTCAGCTTGAGAAGCTATTGGCAGCCATTGCAGCACTGAGTTCAATCCCCGCTGAGGGAGATTTCCCACATGGCCCAGCAGACCTCTCCTGTCTGGCCCGCTGTTCCCCTTAGCAGTGTACTTCAGTGGATCAGACTGTTCTCCCCACTGTGTCTCTGGTGAATCCTCTCAAACTCTCCCCACGCCTCTGGCCTATACCCCAGCTCTTGTATGCATAAATAAATAAATCTTAAAAAAATAAAAATGCAGAAGCTGGACTGAAGGTGGAGTTGGGGACAGCTACTGTAACAGAGGCTGGAAGGGGACCTATCATGCCACCAGCAAGAATATTAGCAAGAATATCTGTGAGAAAGGGACAAGTCTGTGGGGGCAGGAGACAATGGTAAGAGGGAGAAGAGAGCTGTTGACTTGAAGGAAGATAGAACATTTTGAAAGTCATCTTGAGTTAGGACAGAAACGCCGGACATGGCTGAAGCCGTCTGAGGAGTTAGAGAGTTTTAGCCAACGGTCAAGGAAGGTTTTGGTGAGAAGTTAGCATTTGTTTTTAAACTGGGGGGGAATTGGGGCCTGCCTGGTGGCGCAGCAGTTAAGCGCTGCGCTGTGGAGCTGTCTGCAGCAGTGACGTGAGTTCGACGCCTGGCGGGGGAGATTCCCACATGGCACGGCAGACCTCTCCTGCCTCACCCGCTGCTCCCCTCAGCAGTGTATTTCCATCGATCTGCCTGTTCTGCTCCCGGCTCTGTCTCTGGTGAACCCTCTCACCGCCCCATGCCTCTAGCCTGTACCCCAGCTTGTATGTGTAAATAAATAAATCTTTAAAAAAAAAACAAACTGGGGGGAATTTACCCTTATTGAAAGGTCACTGACACACATCCTTGAGTTTTTCCAACAACGAGATGGAATGAGTTGGTGTTCTCCTCAGAATGCCTCTTAGTGGATGCAGCGTTCTCTCGGAGAATCGGGCTCAGTGTAACTGTGACTCATACCAGCGGTTTATTCATTCAGTACCTGGCTTTTGAGCACCTGTCCTGAGGTGGGCACTCTGCTGGATGCTGGGGGGCAGGGGCAGACAACCTAGTGAGCAAAAGCCCAGGTTCTTCTGCCCGGCTGACAACCCAGCTTGGTGGTTACAGGTGCCAGTTAAGCAGTTACGGTCCAAATCCAAGTGATGGTGGAGATGGCAGAAGGAAGGTGTGTGGAAGGAGGCCTTGGTGTTTTTGAGCAGCTGAAAGAAGAACAGAGTGAGTGCTAGGGGCTCAGCCAGCAAGCCAGTGCCTACCAAGGCAAGAAAGGCCCGGCCAGCCACGTGACTGGTTGTATTAATAACACTTGACACATGCACCTACTATGTGCCAGCTGTGCTCAAGTGCTGTGTGTGCAGGAGCTCATTTATTTCTTCCATTGATCTGGGAGAAAAGTCCTCTGTTTCCTTCCCTTTTTACAGACGAAGAAGCTGAGGCACGAGGCTAAGTAGCTGGCACTAGCTCGCCTGCATCAAAGGGGTAGGGCCAGCATTGGCGTCTGGGCACTTGGCTCCAGGATTCGTGCTGTCAGCGCAATGCTGTTCTGCCTCAAATCACACATGTTGTTTCTTAGCCCATGGACAGTGCAGCCTCAGGCAGCAGTGGGGCTCCAAGTAGCGGGGGGGAGCAGGATCAAGTCTGTCTTTGCTCACAGCATGGAAAGCAGACTGGTGGGAAGCAGGCAGATGTGGGGACACAGCTCAAAGCTCTTGTGGTCGGGGTGCATTTTGACTCTGAGGCTTCTGACCGATGTTCTTTTGCCTTTGTTTCCTTTTGAGTTTCTCAGTCAGCTGGAGTGCAAACCCCAGACCCTTTTGGCTAAAGATAACATACTATTTTTATCGTAGCATTTGTTCTTGGATCTCAGTAACCTGAATGTCTTGCAGGCATGAGTGTGATCGTGACTTGTAGAGTGACTAGTCTTTAGAGGTCATCTAGCCCAGTTGCTCTCTGGGTGTCGGAATTGCTGCTGTGACTTTCTCAGGGTGAACATTGATCTGTCATTTGAACACCCAATGCAGCAGGAATGTGGGGATTGTCCCTTACACATCCCTCTCTGAGTCATTTTTGCCCTTCAACCCGTCACAATGTCCCACCACATCTTCCTGTCTAATATATCTGGAAGATGTTTCCTTCCCTCAAAACATTTCTAATGTTGCTACCCAAGATTGGGACACCACCACTGCTCACCTTGATGAAATGTAAATCAAATTGTCATCTGTTTGCTTAAAACTTTTATTTTTTAAAGATTTATTTATTTGTGCGTATAAGAGCTGGGGTATAGATCAGAGGTACGGGGTGTGTGTGTGTGTGTGTGTGTGTGTGTGTGTGTGTGTGTGTGTGTGTGTGTGACAGAGGATTCATCAGAGACAGAGTGGGCAACAGAACAGGAGGATCTACTGAAATACACTGCTGAGGGGAGCAGTGGACGAGACAGGAGAAGTCTGCTGCGCCATATGTGTCAGCTCCCTGGCCGGGTATCGAACTTGTGCTGCAGTAGCTGTCTATAGCTTCATAGTACTGAGACTTAACCCTTTGCACCACCAGGGAGTTACTCAGTCAGCTGGAGTGCAAACCCCAGACCCTTTTGGCTAAAGATAACATACTATTTTTTAAGCCCCCTTTGCTTAAAACTTTGAACTTCTCCATTGCTCTTGGGAGAGTCCACATTTCGTGGTATGATCTACATTCCCGGAAAACCTTCTCCAGCCTCATCTCATGCAGTCATCCCCTTATACAACCTCTGCTGTGTTCTGCTCCCTTGCAACTGCTTGGATTCCACCCCTGGAGATTATTATTATTATTTAGCACATCTGGAGTTAAGGGCCAGCATCTGGCCTCTCAGAACCCCTCAGATGATTCTGAGGTGCATTCATAGTTGAGCTTCGCTCTCTGCTCAAGGTTCTCAGTCTGGCCACATATTAGCACCATCTGACCATTTTTGAAACCCGGTTGCCACCATCACCTGGCGTGGTTCCCAGGCATCCCTATTTTATTATTTTTCAAATATCCGCCCTTGTACTTCTAATTTGCAGCCAGGATGGGGAACCTCTGTATACAAAGGGGATTGCTCCAGAGGGCAGTAGATATTACAGGGAAACAGATTCTGCTTCTGGGGTGAGTCATCCTTCCATGTTCAGATTTCCCATTTTTGAAGAGCTGCTCATCTGTAATTCATGTTTTTCTCTCCTAACCCCATTTCTTGCTTCCCAAGTCTGTTCTTTACTGGGCACATGTTCAAGTTCTTAGGTGCCTCACATCCTGAATGCCCTTTCCTGAGTGTATCATTTAAAGTGTAATATAGTTAGAATGTCATTCTAATTGCGGGCCACTCACAGTGGGATTATTAGGTCCTTTGATTCAAGCACTTCATATGTTTGTTAAAATACTATAGGATCACTTTGATGTGCTCTCATGGTTGGTTCATGATATTTAAAAATCAATGAGGGGCCTCCCTGGTGGTGCAGCGGGTTAAGTCTCAGCACTATGAAGCTATCAGCAGCACCAGTTTCCTAGCCAGGGAGCTAACCCACATGGCGCGGCAGACCTCTCCTGTCTTGCCCACTGTTCCCCTCAGCAGTGTACTTCAGTAGATACACCTGTTCTCTGTCTCTGTCTGTGGTGAATCCTCTCACAACTCTGTCCTACACCCCAGTTCTTGTATGCATAAATAAATAAATAAATAAATAAATCTTTTTTAAAAATTAAAAGGGGGGATGGTAACAGGGTGGTCCCCAGGGAGCGGGGAGGTTCTGGGTTCCCCGCCCCACCCAAAGGAGGGTGAAGCTGAGCTGGGAGGAGAAGAAACTGGAGAGGAGACTGGAAAAGAAAGGAAGGATGTAGAACCAGGAGACCCAGAGGAGGCACATGGATCAGAGAGACAGTGAACAAGCTATACTGACTTCTTGGCCTTGGACTGGGGGAAACAGATGTGGGTGAGAGGACCATGAGGAGGCTAATAGTGGCAGTTTTTATCTTGATTTGCTTTTGCTCGTTCTGTTCCAGATGTGCTGGGCCCCTTCTGCCTCTGGTGGGTCTCCACCAGGAGGTGCCTTAGACTTGTGGCAGGTTTTCGGGCCTCAGTGGCCAACTGTTTTTTGCTGGATGTTTACCCACAAGGGGATGGGCAACTTTGGGTGCTTGATTTGGAAGCTATATACTTTATCCTTTCTTTGTTGCACACTAATTATATTAAAAGTTCCTTTCCATTAAAGGTCTTTCGCCCTAGAGTATGTTTTGTCTTGATGTGGCAGATAGCGAACCTATTTAGAGTGGTCAGGTTTGGGGGAGAGTTCTGGGGTGCCCCTCCCACCGTCTCCTGTAACACTCACGCCACACTGAATCACAGAAGCACATCTGGTTGACAAATGGAAGTGTCACAAAATGAGGAGACTGTATGACGCACAAATTTAGTCTGTTTTACGGTTTTTATCTAGAGCCACAGATGTGTTCTCCTACAGCTTTAACCATAAACTGCACACTAGTAATTGACAAAGCATGTCTAATTGTGTTCCTTTCAATTTAGAGGGAATTCTGTTATGTTCTTGTTCTCTTAATCTGAAATATTTATCATCATATATGGTGCCTACCTCAAATCAAGTATGGGAAATAAACCAGGTGGTTGATCTTTTTAATCCCTTAATACTATTAGGTTTGAAATAAAAAAAAATTCTTGGTAATCCACAGTCTTTGGAATTTTTCCATCAGTGGTACCTGGTTGAGGACTCGATTTGGAGTAGTTTTTTTTTTTTTTTAATCTTGTCTTTCGTGGGTCACAGCATTGGTTTTCTTTCTTTTTTGCTCTTCTCATTCCTGGTAGTCTTTGCCTTTCAATGTCAATATAAAACAGATACATTTCCTGCTCTGTATTTCTGGATATAAATTAGGGGACTCCATAGAGGTTGTGCACAGCATAACACGTATGGAGTGGTAGGATTTGGAATGGAAATAAGAATGTAAGAATGTGCTTGGCACAAGATTCTTTAACTCTTTCAAGAAGAATTAAAGTGAGATGAGAATGAGGGGTTAGTAGGCTTTTTTGGGGTGAGTGGGCACCGAGTGGGCATCAAAAACTATTCTTTCCCTTACCTCTCTAAGCTCTGCCCCTGGGAGCTTGGTGCTTCTTCATATGCTCCACTAATAGGGGAACTATAACTGAAGTCCTCTTCTATCTCAGTGGCCCTTTTTTGCAAAAAAGAGTTGGATTCTGCCTTTTAGGCAAATTTTACTATTTGTAACTGAGTATATTTGAATATTATAGTAAGTCCAGTTCAGATTAGGCATGCACGTGTTTGTCTTTTTTAGGAAGTCAAAACTAGACTTATATGTAGGCTTGTTATTGTAAAGGCAAATGTTTAGTCTTAAACCTTGTAAAGATATGATTTTGATTTGTAAGCAGTGAAATTATGTTTAACATATCAATGTACTTATTTTGAATTATTATTATTATTAATTTTTTAAAGATTTATTTTTTTATTTATACATACAAGTTGGGGTACAGGCCAGAGGCGTGGGGCGGCGAGAGGGTTCACCAGAGACAGAGCGGGGAGCAGAACAGGAAAATCAGAAATACACTGCTGAGGAGAGCAGTGGGCAAGGCAGGAGAGGTCTGCCGTGCCATGTGGGATTCTCCCCCGCCGGGTGTCGAACTCGCGTCGCCGCTGCCAACAGCTCCACAGCGCAGCGCTTAACCGCTGCGCCACCGGGGAGGCCCTATTTTGAATTATTTTTTAAATTTGAAATTCCTTTAACTTATCTAGGGTAATTATGAAGGGCTAAATTAATCAGTGGTTAGATAATCGAAGCTATATTATTTAAATGGGCACTCGCTGCATTTATTACAAGCTTTATCTTATTGTGACAATTTCATGAAAGTTGTTTTCTTCATTTAGTATTAACTTTTACTTCTCATTTTTTTCTCCTCCCTAATTAACTTTGGAGAGTTTGCAGCTACCTCAGATTGTTTTTGGAGTGTAGTATGGTGAGAATAATAAACCAGAGCAAACACAAATAATTCTGTGACCCTCAATGGAATTCGAATGATTATGTTGAAAATACTAGTGGAAATCAAATTGCTGTTTTGTGGACTTTAAACAAAAATTATAGAAAAATGTTTAATGTATAATCAGCTTAAAATAAAACCACAAGGCTGTAAAAGTACTATAAAAACTTTTAAAAAGAAATAAGGTCTCTGCATGTGCTCTGAGGTAGAGTTAAAGGAATGACATCAGCAGGTCAATTGCAGTTATAGAGAGTGGAATAACAGGATTTGGGTTATTTTATCTTCAGGTTCCTCCCCCCCAATTTTTAATATTTTATATTTTTATATATTTTTCAAAAGTGGCTTTAAAAAGCCACTGATTTCTATAGAAATTCGTGCAATTCTATTTCCATGTTACTTTATTTGGTTATCTTCATCACGGCCTCTCCTGACAGCAAAGAGGAGCTTAGTGAGCCTTACAGGTAAAAAAGAATGTATGCTCTGTTTAAAATATGGAGTATGCCTGACACTCAGCATCAGACTCTCAGGACAAGCTGCTGTTTTCTCTAGGTCACTTTCTGTTCTAGATTGTGGCTTTACACCTGTTTTTTATTCCTCCCTGAGTGGGGCCGCTTACTCCCTGGTGCAGGGCTGGGAGGCAAAAGCTTTCATTTTTAAAGCAACTTTATGAAAAGGCATCCCTTTTGTAAGTGGTCCTGACTTGAGTTTCTCAACACATCCCTTGGTTTCTTTAGATTTAACTATAGAGATGAGAACTGCAACTTTGGATGAACTCTTTTAGTGATCTTCACAGTTACAACTTCCCCAATTAGACAATAGTTGTTTGCCTTATGACTTGTTGGTAAGTTATCCCCACAGGGTTGAGAAATTCCTGTTTTGAAAAGTCCAGAAAGTCTTTGGTAACTTGCTGTTTCACTTTTCATTTTTCTTTTCAGTTGCAGAAAATAGGATCATATAACTTTCCTTTATATGCTAACATCTGTCAGCTAACATAAATTTAGCAAACACCTTGAGAGAATTAAGCCTTGTGTCTGTCCTATGTCAGCTGCTGTGTGAAATGAACTGACTCCTCTCTTCAGCACTTAAAATGGCACTCAAATTATTGCACAGATAGATCATTTATGTTTTGGGTTCAGTGAAAATGTTTATGAAGTCACAGGCTTAGAATTATTCTGTAGAGTAGAAATACTTCACTTTGAATTCAGTAGCACTCTGTATGTTAATTTGTAATTTGAAAACCCAGAAATGAGATTGTGAAATAAAGTGGACTTTAAAATTTTTTTCTGCTGACACAATTACACAAAGCTAGTTGGCAGTGGTTTTCCTGGACAATTAGCCAGTAATCTCTTTAGGATATGTTGTTCTTATAAAGAGCAGTGGTCTGATTGCCCTGTGGCTCCTGTTAGTTAAATATGATTTGTAGCTAAGCAGCCTTTATGGAGATTACTGTCTGACTCTTTGCCTGAGTTCTCCTTGAAAATACCGCATCCTCTTTGGCTTTGATTTATGCCCTACCCTCCTCCCCATAGGATAGTTATTACAGAGATTAGATTAAGAAGTTGAAATACTCTCAATCATTTTTGGTGCATTAATTTTATTGAAAAAGTAATGGCTGGTCCCTGTATTACTTACTAGCAGTACTTACTAGCAGTACTTACAGGGACCAGCTATTACTTTTCGTGTTCCCAATCTAAACCAAAACAGCCCCCCAAGCCCCTGAAACTTACAGACTAGAAATGGACAATAGAAATTGTAGTTTCAGGGCCTCCCCGGTGGCTCAGCGGTTAAGTGCTGCGCTATGGAGCTGTCGGCAGCGGCCGGGGAGAATCCCACATGGCGCGGCAGACCTCTCCTGCCTCGCCCGCTGCTCCCCTCAGCAGTGTATTTCTGATCTGCCTGTTCTGCTACCCACTCCGTCTCTGGTGAACCCTCTCGCTGCCCCACGCCTCTGGCCTGTACCCCAGCTTGTATGTATAAATAAAAAATAAAAAAAAAAAAAGAAATTGTAGTTTCATAATGGTATATGAGCTTGAAAATGTAAATATTCACGTATGACCATAATGATAATCTATACTTGAGCAGGTGGAGAGGGATGCTGCTTTATTTTTACCTTGAAGCTTCAGGGATTAGTCTCTCATAGCTCTACATTTGTATCTAAGGCAAGCAATTAGTTTTAAGTTAATTTATAACACTGGAGCTTATTATGAGACGTAGATGACCATTTCTTTAAATCTCCCATTAGGAGACGATAACCTTTTCTTTAAAAAAAAAGATTTATTTTTATTTATTTATGCATACGAGAACTGGGGTGTAAGCTGATGTTGGGGGGAGGAGTGAGAGGATTCACCAGAGATAGGGTGAGGAGCAGAACAGGCAGGTCTGAAATACACCGCTGAGGGGAGCAGTGGGTGAGACCGGGAGAGGTCTGCTGCACCATGGGGGGCAGCTACTTGGTGGTGGTGGTGGGAGGGGTCCTGGAGAGAGGGGGAGAGAGAGGGTTGGGCCTGGTCTGGGTCAGGTCTGGGATCAACTCTTTTGCAGCAGTGGCTGGTGATAGCTTGATAATGCCAAGACTTAACCACTGAGCCACCAGGGAGGCCCAGGAGAAGTTAACCTTTTAATTCCTGAATGTAGAGTAGCAATGGCCAATAAAAATACAGTGCAATCAGCTATGTGACGTTAAATTTCTGGTAGCCACAGAAAAAGAAGTAAAAGAAATGGGTGAAACTAATTTTAATAGTATTTTTAATTCTATAGCCAAAATATTATTGTTTCAATATTAATGAGATATTTCCATTTTTTGTGCTAAGTCTTTAAAACCCAATGTATTTTGTACTTAGAGCAAGGCCATTTCAATTTGAGTCAGCCACATTTCAAGTGTTCAACAGTCACACATGACTAAGTAACTACCATATTGAATTATGTAGGTCTCCAATTTCAGTACTTCACTCTCAGTAGACTCTACATCAAATGGCGTATTATACAAATTTCTATGCAAATCAGGTCCTGAGAAACACATGGCAGATCCTGATGCTTTTAGCCTGGCAGGCAGATTGTAACTTGACACTAATGCGAATAATGCGAGTTCTGATGGCTGTGGTTACAATGCTTCAGCATGTGGCCTGTCCTTCAGGCTACTGCTTTCTTTCCAGCCAGTGTTTTGTGTACAAATCCATTGCTCAAGCAGTGTCTGTCCTGTCTCAGGTTAGTCTTGAGGGTAGAAGATGGTTAGGAGGGTGTCATCTACAAAGTAGTGGTAGCTAGAAATGTTTGAGAGATGCCTAAAAAGAAGGAAGACTGTTAAAAAAAATCCCACACACCCAGAAACTTATCCTCTCCAACACTGTTGGGAGATGGAGTTTATTTATGGAAATATATTGACCTGATAAGGGCAAATGCCTCATTCAGACATTCTCATTTCTTTGCTTTGGTGATTTTTTTCACCAGCGAGATTTAAGCCCCTGTTACCTGGAGAGGGGAATGCCTTAGATTTGCGCTGTAAGTGTAAAGTACACACCAGAGTTAGAAAACTTTGGACAAAAAACCACAAAGTATCTCAATAATTTTTGTATGATTGAAAATGACAACATTTAAGGAGATAGCAGGTTAAATATAATAGATCATTAACATTAATTTTACTTAGTTCTTACTTTTAAAATATGGCTACTGGAAAATTTAGGGTTATGGATGTGGCTTGGGTGACATCTCTGTTGGTAGTGTTGCCTTCAGTTATTATGTATTCAGTGTAAAGGCTGCTGCAAAGGTGCTCCCTGTGCTTTCCTGAATGTTTGCATGAGAGCGTGACTGATGCCATCTTAGTAGTACCTCTGGGGGTGTCCTGAGTCTGTCTCCCCAAAAGAGACTGGGAGAACTGCAGCACTGCCCCATCAGGTTCTGTCAGAAAGTCTGGTCCTGAACCACTTGGCGACTGGGAAGCTTGCTGCTCTGAGAATAGAAGGTCCCTCGGTCTTGTCACCAATTTGCATGCTCATATTTATTTTTTTTTAAAGATTTATTTATCTATATAAGAGCGGGAGTGTAGGCCAGACGTGTGGGGGGTGAGGATTCACCAGAGACAGAGTGGGGAGCAGAACAGGCAGATTGACTGAAATACACTGCTGAGGGGAGCAGCAGGCGAGACAGGAGAGGTCTGCGCCATGTGGGTCAGCTCCTTGGTTGGGGATTAAACTCGTGCTGCAGTGGCTGCCGAAAGCTTCATAGTGCTGAGACTTATCCTGTTAAGCCACCAAGGAGGCCCGGCACGCTCATTTTTATGAGAGGATCAGTAATTAGGTGTTGCTTCTTTCTTGTCTGAGAAATAAATCAAGAATTCTAGCTGAGTATATGTGTTTGTGTGTATTTAATTTTTCATCAGATGTTCTCATATCCCAGAAAACCATCTCAGTCTTCTTTTTTTTTTTTTTTAAAGATTTATTTTTTATTTATACATACAAGCAGGGGTACAGGCCAGAGGTGTGGGGCGGCGAGAGGGTTCACCAGAGACGGAGCGGGGAGCAGAACAGGCAGATCAGAAATACACTGCTGAGGGGAGCAGCGGGCAAGGCAGGAGAGGTCTGTAGTGCCATGTGGGACTCTCCCCGGCCAGGCGTCGAACTCGCATCGCCGCTGCCGACAGCTCCACAGAGCAGCGCTTAACCGCTGCGCCACTGGGGAGGCCCCATCTCAGTCTTCTTTGACCTATACATACCTCTGTCTTCGGGCATTCCTCCTGTTTAAGTATTTTTACAGCTTCTTAAGACTGAATCTATGTTGATATTTCCATGACCCAAGCAATTCAGAAAGATGACCAAGGGTGACTAGCTGGGTTGGCTCTCGTACGTGAGTGTTTCACTGGGGTTGCATGAGTCTGAGGACAACTTGTATGCCTGGCATTTAATTTGTCTTCTTTCTCATCCCAGATGGAGAGATTTAAGTCAGATTCTGTCTGATTTTTAGTTCGGTGAGAAATTGGTCAGTGGAGAAGTCCCAGGTAGACCATTACTTATATCTTTAAACTTCCAGTCTTGGAATTAGCTCTTCACCCTTCACATCTTAGTTCAGGTTTATTGTCTGTGCTTCCCAGTTTACTAAAATGGGTGCAGAGTGGAAAGGAAGACGCTACCATCTGTTGAGCATCTGTTGCATGCCTGAGCTGAGAACTTTGGAAATATTTCCACAGCCTTGGGGAATAGAAATGATGAGGAAATTAAGTAGTTTTTAAAGTCTCTTCATATCATGCTGACATTGTCATCCCAGTTTAACAGAAGTGATGTGGTTCTGGAGGTAAGAGATGAAGAATGTGTGCGTGTATTACTCTAAGTTGGGAGAAACAGGTGGGATCCTTTCCAAACCATCTTTTTTTATCCCTCATCGTAAACCTGACACATACGTTTGAGAGATAGCTGTTTCCAGACTGGGTTTGTAGTGACCCTATGAACCCTTTGGTTTACAGTTGGGACCCCCGATTCCAGCAGGATGGCCCAATGGAATCAGCTACAGCAGCTGGACACGCGGTACCTGGAGCAGCTTCATCAGCTGTACAGCGACAGCTTCCCGATGGAGCTGCGGCAGTTTCTGGCCCCTTGGATTGAGAGTCAAGATTGGTAAGTCCTTCTGGAGAAAGCCCCAAATTGTTAGGTTTTGGTTTGAGTCAAGATATGTGATCTGCTGTAGCATAACTCTTTGTTAGCTATTTTATTAAAAAACACGGAGGGTGCAGATAATAGAGTAAAGAAGATCAGGAGATCAAGAGATACTCTTTATTTTATAAGACCTATTTGGTATTAGAAGGCCGTGCAGGCAGCTCTGTCTTGGCACGTTGAAATAGCTGCTTTGTGGGAGATGTTTTGAAGGCCGATTTGGATCTCATTTACTTGGTGAGATATTCTGTATGTTCTGACGCTCCAGGGACAGACCACAAGTATTTTTTATTGAACGAGATTTCTATCAAGAGTAGAAGTTTGGGTTCATACATATGATTCCCCCTTTTAAAGGAAGGAGACACAACATAAGGACAATAGACTTGTTCACAAAGTAGATAATGGTACAGAATTCCAAGTATTTTTTCTCTTTAAAGTATTCAGGCCCATCTACTAATTTTAGCCTGTGATCTAGCTTTTTCAGGTTTGGTGAGGGGCCAGGAAATGATTCAGAGATGTAGGAAACAGCTTGGAATTGCTTATTTGCTACTTATAATCTGACCCCAAAGTTTCTGAGAATTTAAAGTAAAATAGTTTATCTGTCTACTTCACTCATTTATAAGTGTAGACTATGACAGCAGTTAATAATTTTTAAATTGATGATACTTATTGTTCTTGAGCAAGACTGATCTAAAATGATGAGTAGATTAAAGCATCATTGGCCTTGATTTTTTTTCCCCCTTTCTTGATGGTGATTTCTGTGTGTGCATGTAGGTTTCAGAATCATTCTTTGTCATTCTTCCTTTTCCTAGGGCATATGCGGCCAGCAAAGAATCCCATGCCACTTTGGTGTTTCATAATCTCTTGGGTGAAATTGATCAGCAGTATAGCCGCTTCCTACAGGAGTCAAATGTTCTCTATCAGCACAACCTGCGGAGAATCAAGCAGTTCCTTCAGGTGTGATGAGACGCTGAGGAGAGAAGAAACCGAACCTGCAGAATAGGGTTTACCTTTTCTGGAAGTTTTCTTTTCTCATTTGACTAAGTCATGAGAACCTATCTTGTCCTTTGAATCAAGGGGAGGTTTTTTTTTTTTTTTAAAGATTGCATGCAAGAGCTGGGGTATAGGCCAGAGGTGTGGAGGGTGAGAAGATTCACCAGAGGCAGAGTGGGGAGCAGAACAGGCAGATTGACTGAAATACACTGCTGAGGGGAGCAGAACGCGAGACAGGAGAGGCGAGAGGTCTGTTGTGCCATGTGGGTCAGCTCCCTGGCTGGGGATCAAACTCATGCTGCAGTGGTTGCCAATAGCTTCATAGTGCTGAGACATAACCCCTTGTGCCACCAGGGAGGCCCTCAAAGGAGAAGTTATTAACCCTTTGTCAAATCTCAGTTTATTCACCTTTCAGTATGCCTGAAATTTACTTCTTTTGTCTGTTGATATAATATTGTGATTTATTGTGATTTTTTTTTTTTAAGAATCATTTATTTATGCATACAAGAGCTGGGGTATAAACCAGAGGTGTGTGTGTGGGGGTGGTGGTAAGAGGATTCATCAGAGACAGAGTGGGGAGCAGAACAGGCAGATTGACTGAAATATACTGCTGAGGGGAGGAGCAGGCACTGTGTGGGAAGCTCCCTGGCTGGGGATTGAACCTGTGCTCCAGTGGCTGCGGATAGCTTCAAAGGCTGAGACTTAACCCATTGTGCCACCAGGGAAGGCCCCTGTGATTGTTATGTTAATGATACTATGTTAGCATGTTAAAATAACATGCTCCTAACTAGGTCCCCTCATACAAAGATGGTCAAGGTTTGACCATAACCAAATGCTCCTTGACATAGGTCAATCCTCTCCCCTTTGTGAAAACCAGAATAACATACTGTCCAAAGCCTGGCCCAGGAGCATTCTCTCACAGAAGCACACCTCGCTGTGGCTGCTTTTCTTCTCAGTTTCCTTTCCTCCCCTACTGGTGGCAGCCGGCCTCTGAGACCTTGGTCCTGTTGTTTCATGTAGTAAATGGCCTGATGTCCGCAATTTGTGAGATAGCCAGCTTTAAATTTGCCAGATTGGGGCCACATCTCCACAGTGCTGCTTTTCATCCTCTGTGTCTCCTGCTTACAGAGCAGGTACCTGGAGAAGCCCATGGAGATCGCTCGGATCGTGGCCCGGTGCCTGTGGGAAGAGTCCCGCCTCCTCCAGACTGCAGCTACCGCGGCCCAGGTAAGGCCTGTGAGGACGCAGGTGCCATGGAGACATGCTTGCTTCCTTGGGCACAAATATGAACTCACTGTCAGGTGAGCATGAAGGTGTCCACTGATCTCCAAGGTAGATTGGGTGCTTGGTTTGTTAAGTTTTCTATTGGGTTGCTGGAAAAGACCTATTTTTTCTATGTTTTTCAAGAAAAAAAGGTGTCATGACTTTTCTGACAACCCACCATAACAGAAATGGTATTATTTCCGTCCTTTAAAAAATTAAAACTGTACAGAAGCATAGAGAAGAAAGTTTTTTTAAATTCTGAAATATCACTCCTTTTCGTTATGTCTCTGCCCAGGACACCAAGATTAATCAGCAGTATATATTCACTCTCCAGGCTCACTTAAACTATAGAACACATCACATACACAACATTTAAATAGGTTTACTTCTCTGCATCTTGGTTTTTTTTTTTTCCCCCCACTAATAGCATATCATATAAATCCTTCTAATTTAAGCAGTATAAAGCTAACTCATTTTCTTTATTTGCCACAAAATACTCTGTGGTGGTGATTTGCTGTAACTTATTCAGTCATTCCCCCTTTGCTAGGTAGTCACTTCATTCAGATTGTTTTCCATTATCAATACCACAGCAGGGTCTGCCTATATATCTTGACACATTCATGCTTTGATTTTGCTAGGATAAGTTCCCAGGAAGGAATTACTGGGTCAAATAGTATATATATATACACATATATGTATATTCTTAATTTTATATATAGTTCTGGATTGCTTTCTGCAAAGGCTGTAACCGTTCACATTTGTTCCAGAAGGGTATGATGTTGTGCTGTTTTGGGGAGCCATCTAGGAGATGGGTTGGAATGGAACCATCGGGTTCATATACCTTTCTCTTTTGTAGTTAAATTTGAGGATACCCTCCCAAGAGCTGCAGATAAAATATTATTAAAATATACTAAAAGGCCTTTTTACTTTTTCTCAGGGGTTTTCTTTCATGTCCTGTAGTCACGAAAATGTTTTCTGTTTTAAAATCATAGTAAAATACACACAACAAAATTTACCATCTTAACCATTTTTAAGTGTACTGCTCAGCAATGCCAGATTTATTTACCTTGTTATATAACCCATCTCCAGAGCCCCTTTCATCTTGCAATAGTAAAATTGTATCCCCTGCCCCCCGCCCCCCACCCCCCACCCAACTACTATTCTACTTTCTGTCTATGGATTTGACTACTTGTATTCCTCATATAAGTGTTTGTCTTTTTTTTGTGACTAACTTCACTTAGCATAATGCCCTTGAGGTTCATCCAGGTTGTAACACGTGTCTGAAACGTCTTCCTTTCAAAGGCTGAACACTGTGTATACACACCACCTTTTGTTTGCCCATTCATTGTTGATGGACACTTAGTGGCTTCCATCTTTTGGCTATTGTGAATAATGCTGCTGTGAACATAGAGTATGTTGTTTTTTTTTCCTTTTAGAAAGCAAAATTGTATCAGGAACATAGAAGAAAGAATGTGAGTGTTAGTGAGGAGTTGTGGAAGGCATCACAGAGAAAGGAAAGGTAGCGACTAAGCCGGGACTTCAGGTAGATGGTGAGGAGAGAGGGCTGCAGGCAGACAGAAGGTCGTGTTCAGACAGGGAAGCAGAAATACCTGTCTTCTCAGGATAAGTGTGGAAAACTCAGCCTCTGGCTGGGTAGGGGAAGACAGTTTAAGTCAAGGACCACATCATGAAAATCTTTTGTTTTTTAAGGCATGCCTCGCAACTCGACCTTGGAAGAATAATTTACACAGGGCCCTGGGGGCCAGGCTACCTGGGTTTGAACCCCACAGCCTTGTCATGTTCTGTGTAAACTTGGCAAATTCTCTCTGCCACCCTCCAGTGGCAATGCCAATCCCTTGGAGGGTCGGATAACTCATGCATACAATCCCTAGAAGAGTTCCTGACACACATGTGCCAAAAATGTTAACTGCTTTTTGCTGCTGCTCCCATCATCCCATCATCACCATCACCACTACCGTAGGAAATGGGGACCCATTGAAGAATTTTAAGCAGAAATTGACAGACTTAGATGTGGTGAGGGGCAGCTCATAACACTGTTTGAGAACCTGAAGATAGGGAGGTGAGCAGAGCCGCTTACTCGTGCAGCGTGGGGGTTCTCTGTTGTGGACAGCCTTTGTTTTCTTCTTGACACATAAGATCAACATACTCACTTTAAGCAGATTTGGACAGAGGCTCCCCCGTTGCCGGGAGAGGGTAGGAAAGTAGGTGTCTAGAGGTTGCTCCTAGTCATGTCTATTGGGGCTAGCAGACTATGCCCTGGGCCAAGTCTAGCCTACCGCCTGTTTTATTTCCTTTTTCTTCTTTTAAATTATTTTTTAAGATTTATTTATTTATGCATACAAGAGCTGGGGTGTAGGCCAGAGGTGCGGGGGATGAGAGGATTCACCAGAGACAGAGTAGGGAGCAGAACAGGCAGACTGACTGAAATACACTGCTGAGGGGAGCAGTGGGCAAGACAGGAGAGGTCTGCTGCGCAATGTGGGAAGCTCCCTGGCTGGGGATCGAACTCATGCTGCAGTGGCTGCATATAGCTTCACAGTGCTGCAAGTTAACCCCCTGCGCCACCAGGGAGGCCCATGGTGCCTGTTTTATGAATGATGGGTTTTGGAATATGCCCACATGCTTTCATGTAGGCATTGTCTGTGGTGCTTTCATGCTGTTGTAGCTCAGCCTCTACCGCAGAGACCGTATGACCCAGAAAGCCAAAATTACTTACTACCAGGACCTTAGGAAAAAAACTTGGAGCCCTCAACCCAGGCCTCACTGCTAGTTTATCTGTTAAGCTCTGGCATATGCTTAAGTCTCATCCAAGGGTAAAGCACTGCGAGCGAGCTAGGAAGATGAGTAGACGTGATTCCATCTAGCAGGTCTCTCGAGCTGGTCGGGATGATAGGTACAGATACTCACAGTGACAACACAGAGGAGAATGTCAGTCATTTTGCTGGGGAGGTTGAGCAGGTTTCCCAGGAGAGCAAACATCTGCATGGAGTCTGATGAGTTGGGTGTGCTTGGACAGAACCCCATACTCGGCTGAAAGGACAGCGTGTGGGGAGGTAAGAGTGTGAAAACATGTGCGGGGAAGAGTCTGTAGTTGGGGGTGACTGAAGCCCAAGGAGAGGAGGTTGAAGTTGTCATCAGATTGTGTTATCAGATTCTGTGCTGGGCTGAGATGCTTGTACCCAGAAGCTGTAGGGAGCCAACCGTTCTTAAACAGGCATTAGAGGAGGGTTTCTGTGGGTGATAATCATATTCCCCTTCCCCCTTCCTGTATTGTACCAATTGAGAAATAGACATGGGGCTGAGTAGAGATTAAACTCTTGGCTGTTTTATTGGTCAGGCAAGACTGGGAAGTGTGGCTTGGGTGGTCAGCAGAGAGGCTTTCTGATGCCTGTCTTCTGAGTCAGATCTTGGGGTGCAGAGCAGCACTTGCCAAGTCATCCATACGGAGCTCCAGAGACCCTTGAATAGAGAGATCTTGATGAGGCTTCAGAACTGCTTCTAGAAACCAGGCCCTTGCTGCTGCTCCAAGTGTGCACCAGAAGGCAAGTGTGGGAGGAGAGAGGCCCAGTATAAAAGTGCTGGGTTCTCCAGTGACCTCAGAGTCTTCTCCTCATCTTGCAAATCAGCTGAGTCACTTCGAGGAAATAAATAGGGGTGGAGGTCACCTTCCCAACTCTGCTAAGGAAAGTTTGTATTTTGGGCTTAGAGAGGGCCCGTGGCAGAGGGAGATGGTGGTTCCTTCTAAAACTGGCATGTTCAGATCTACTTTGGAAACTTCTGGTAGCAGCATAGAGAACAGATTGGAAGTGAGAGATTATTGGCAAAGACCTCAGCAGGTGGGGCTTGAACTGTCATTCTACCTAGAGATTGATATGAGAGATTACCGAATATAGAGTCAGGAACATTTGGTGACTCAGTGTGAAATCAAAGAACTGAATGTTTCTAACTTGGAAGACTGGACATATCACATCTTCCTGAAGTCTCAGTTCTGTCCATTGATTGCCCTGTGTCCTCTGTCCTCATACCAGTACCACACTGTCCTGACCACTGCCCTTGGCTTTGCTGTCAAAGGATGTCCTATTATTTCACAACATGTATGTAAGTCTCACCTGCTATTTGACCTCTTCACAGTTCTAGCACCCCCTTCTCCTCCCTGAAGAGAATATCTCCATATGGAACTTCCTTGCTGGGACAGAGTAGTTTTTTCTTGTCCCTTAGGAATGTATTGAACACCATGTTTAAATAGGCACCCGACATCCGCTGTCATGAATGGTTCTGAATTTTTCCACATACTTACCTAGAGTGAGCTTTCAAGGCAGGGACCATGTCTTAGCTCAGCACGTGCTCTCCTGGGGGACTCATGGACCGGTTTCTAGTCTGATCTAGAGGTAAAAAACCCCTAGGGATGCAGGTAGAGTTGCGTTGGAACTTCCTGCATACCATGATGGTGGCGGCACCACCGGCCACTGTTAGGGGACAGGGTGGGATGGGGACTGGACACGGGTCTTGTTCTCCTTATGTTTCCTGCCTCACTTGTGTGTTGATGTCCTTTTCGGCAGCAAGGGGGCCAGGCCAACCACCCCACAGCGGCTGTGGTGACGGAGAAGCAGCAGATGCTGGAGCAGCACCTACAGGATGTTCGGAAGCGTGTCCAGGTGAGGCAGTGTCGGGGGGAAGCCTGGGCTGGGGGGTGTTGTGCGTGGGCTTCTTTGAGGTTTTGGCTTTGTTTTAATTCTTCTCAGAAACTTCCTTCCCTCTCCCCAGAGAACTCTTTTTTACTTCAGGTTCTGTTTTGTTTTCTTGAAACAGGATCTAGAACAGAAAATGAAAGTGGTGGAGAATCTCCAGGATGATTTTGATTTCAACTATAAAACCCTCAAGAGTCAAGGAGGCAAGTGAATGCTAGACATTGCAATCCCCTGTAGAAAGTGAGTGGGGTCCTTGAGTTCAGGGCTTGTGTGTGTCGCCGCTGCGTTCAGTCTTGGTGGGGCGCCCAGGGGCCTCTGGTGCTTAAGGGGCCTCCTTACAAAGAGTAGGAGTTGCCCCTTGTTCAAGGTTTTCCTTCCTCCACAGACATGCAGGATCTGAATGGAAACAACCAGTCAGTGACCAGGCAGAAGATGCAGCAGCTGGAACAGATGCTCACGGCCCTGGACCAGATGCGGCGGGTGAGCATCTGCCCGCCTCCACCTCCCTGCGTGCCGCTCACCTGTGAGACTTCAGCCTCTCCCGGGAGAACTTCCTGGCTTCTTGTTAGTTCCTCCTCTGGGACTGACTGAAGAATGTGGTTAGAGACCGTCTGTTTTCTGACTTTGTTTTGGTTTCCATCCAGAGCATCGTGAGTGAGTTGGCGGGGCTTTTGTCAGCCATGGAGTACGTGCAGAAAACGCTCACGGATGAAGAACTGGCAGACTGGAAGAGGCGGCAGCAGATTGCTTGCATCGGAGGCCCTCCCAACATCTGCCTAGATCGGCTAGAAAACTGGTAAAGGAAGACAGAGAAGTCTTTCTTTCTAGACAGTTGCACAAAATGATGGGCCTAACTGTAGGCCCAGAGAATTGTTCTGTATCTCCAAGGTGGGGACTTTTTTATACTCAGATTTAATATGCAAGTTGAAGCTTGTTTACTTCATTTAGACGTTTTTTTCCAAATGGAAACATATTTCTATTGCCATGTTTTATTTTATTTGTTAAAGATTTATTTATTTATGCAACGAGAGCTGGGGTTTAGGCCAGAGGTGTGTAGGGGTGAAAGGATTCCCCAGAGACAGAGTGGGGAGCAGAACAGGCAGATCTACTGAAATACACTGCTGAGGGGAGCAGTGGGTGAGACAGGAGAGGTCTCCTGCACCATGTGGAATCTCCCTGGCTGGGGATTGAACTCCTGCTGCAGTGGCTGTGGACAGCCTCACAGTCTGAGACCCAATCTCTTGCTCCACCAGGGAGACCTCTCTATTACTATATTTTAAATGTTTTATGTAATAAATTAAAACTTTTGGTTTAACTGCATTTAACAAAAAGACTAAATTTTACACTTCAGTTATTTTATTATAATCTAAAATGGCATATGCTCTTTATAAGGGGAAGCAGTTCAATACAGAAAATTAATAAAGAGAAGAAAAATCTCTTAAAATCAAATCACCCAGCAGTAAACTTTTGGTGACCATCACTTTAGACACCTGTAATTGTACATGAACACATAGAGATAGAGATCTATATATTTCTACTTAGTAGGATCATGCTTTATATGTTCTTCTACAATAAGCTCTTTTCCTTTCATCCACTCAGCCAATCTTTGTGGAAACTAGGAGAAACTTGGCATGGAGAACCCAGATATATAGAGCCTGAAATGGGAAATTTAGGACAAGTCTACCTGAGAGTATCTGTTTGCTCATGTCCTCACTAACTCTGAGTTTTGTTTATTTACTGAAAGCAGTTTATGTGCTTTCTGATGAGGGGGGCCTAAAAGTTCACATTCAAGGAATGAGAGAATGTAAGTGCTAGAGGGAGTCAGGAATCCAGAAGCCTCAGCTGCTGCCCGCCCTGACCTTTCACCCTCTTTGCAGCCTTTTGGTCTTTGTTGAAGTAGCGTTAGACCATCAAAGGGAGACACAATATTCTCTGTTCTTAGGGGTAACCAGCCTTTGTGCCCATGCCCACTTCTACGTGCATGTTGTCACTGTAATGCAATGCAGTGGCATGTCTTGATCCAGTAAAGGTTGGCATTGGAAGGCTTACGCGAGGCGATCAGGCCAGGGACACTGAGGCCCATGATGTGAGGGGCCTGGCCAAGCCGCAGGGCATGAGTGGCAGAGCTAGCTCACACCCTCTTCTTAGGTTGTCTTTTCCCTCAGGTACCAGGACAAGTTAAGATGAGAAAAGTGAGTGTCAGGTCCTCTATGGTGGATTTCACAGCTGGGCCCTAATGCTTGTCACTTTCCCATGATCGCTCTCTGAGTGCCTCCTAGTGATATATATTTTATACCTAGTGGTATAAATTCTTCCTCCGTGCCCATTCCTTCTTAAAATGTAAACACACATTTTAAGAAAGAGCTATTAAAAAAACCCACAAAATAAATTTCCCATTTCTTAAAAATGCCACTGAATGTATACTGTGATGTATACACTTAGAAATGGTACTTTTTCGCCATGTCTATTTTATTTTATTTTATATTTTTTAAAGATTTATTTATTTATACATACAAGCTGGGGTACAGGCCAGAGGCGTGGGGCGGCGGGAGAGTTCACCAGAGACAGAGTAGGGAGCAGAACAGGCAGATCAGAAATACACCGCTGAGGGGAGCAGTGGGCGAGGCAGGAGAGGTCTGCCGTGCCATGTGGGACTCTCCCCGGCTGGGCGTCGAACTCGCATCGCTGCTGCCGACAGCTCCACAGCGCAGATGTGGAGCTACAGCCCTCGCCATGTCTATTTTACCACACACACACACACAAAAATCCCCGCTCGTAGTGGAGGGGGCTGCATCGTAGTGTTTACATCTGCGACATTCTCCTTCTCCAGCTCTGCTGTGTGCCCTCATGCACTTAGGTGGCTTTATTTTTTTTTTTTTTTATCGGTAGGATCACCTCGTTAGCAGAATCTCAACTTCAGACCCGCCAACAAATTAAGAAACTGGAGGAGTTGCAGCAAAAAGTTTCCTACAAAGGGGACCCCATTGTACAGCACCGGCCGATGCTGGAGGAGAGAATCGTGGAGTTGTTTAGAAACCTAATGAAAAGGTAACTTAGAATCCTGTTCTTTTTCCTCATTGTGCTGCCCACTTCCTCCCCTCCCTCTCCGCCTCCCCATCAGAGACTGGCTCACTTCAGAGGGTTCTGACATAGACCGGGTACGCTGCCTGGTGTGTGAGGCACATTTCTCTTTCCCTTGCAGTGCCTTCGTGGTGGAGAGGCAGCCCTGCATGCCCATGCATCCCGACCGGCCACTGGTCATCAAGACTGGCGTCCAGTTTACTACTAAAGTCAGGTGCGCCTCCACACTTCCTCTTTGGGTGGCTGCTCTTCGCCCAACAGCTGAGGTTGGGGCCCGGTAGTTTGTCACTGGCTCCCTGGGCAGGGTTGGAATTTGGTGGTGTGATCCTGGCTTGCTCTTTGATTCTTATGTCAAAAGCTTATGAGTGGTAAAGTTTTTGAGGTGACCCAGGAACACCCCTGTGTATCCAGGCCTAGAACCATAGGCCACAAAAGAGGCAAAGTCATGCCAGTCGTTGAAGGTTCATTGAGCTGACTTTTTTTTTTTAAGATGTATTTATTTATGCATACAAGAACTGGGGTGTAGGCCAGAGGTGTGGGGGTGTGTGAGAGGATTCGCCAGAGAGTAGGGAGCAAAACAGGCAGATCTACTGAAATACTGCTGAGGGGAGCAGCGGGCGAGAAAGGAGAGGTCTGCTGCGCCATGTGGGTCAGCTCCCTGTTGGGGGATGGAACTTGTGCTGCTGTGGCTGCCAATAGCTTTATAGTGCTGAGACTTAACTCCTTGCCCCACCAGGGAGGCCCTGAGCTGACGTTTTCCTGAGGATTTCTAGGGAAAGAGTGAGACTTAGTGACGCTGAAGCTCAGAGACCACAGGGCAGATGGGAGGTGGGGCTGCATGTATTACTTTCAAAGCCAGCTCAGAGCAGGTATTTTGGGGTAGCCCTTCCGCAGTACAATTTCCTCTTCAGGTAAGTGTGCTCTTGAGTTTCAGGGCCAATAGCAAGAATGCCAGCTAGTGTGTTCCTGTAATCTTTCCCATGGAGTGGCCTTTATTTATTATCCTTTTATGACTCTTTCACAACATGGTCAAAGTTCCTGGTCCTTAGGTTTTGTTTTAATACCTTTTATCCTTAAGGGGTGATGTCAGGATAGCACGGGCAGGAGGAGGAATCTGTGATTTATTTACCTCTTTGGAAGTGAAGAGTTAATGAATTTTATTTTTCTTCAACTGGGGGGAGCCTGCTGGGTTGTTTTTTTTTTTTTTTCTTTGCTCAGAGTTTTTTTTCCTTTTTTTGAAATAGGTTACTGGTCAAATTTCCCGAGTTAAATTATCAGCTTAAAATTAAAGTGTGCATCGACAAGTAAGTACAACCTTATCTTAGCTCTGTCTTTAATTTTTTGCAAATGAGAGCAAAATGAGAACTTTGACAGACGTCGTGTGACCTGCGGGGCTTTATCTCCATTGAGAGATCTTCATTTTTTTTGAACAAATGTTCTCAAAAGCCTTGTCGTGTGTTGTCATTACGTGCCTGAACAAACCACAAAGTCAGTGGCAAAGATCTGAGTTGTGATAGATGTTGTGACCTTGAATTCCTCTTTTTCTTTGTTTAGTTTTTTCCTTATCAATGTAGTTTATGCATATTATGCAAAACGATGTGGGAAATTTGAACTCTTTATTTTTCCAAAACTCACCACTTTTCAAAACCTGACAGTGCTTCTCAAAAATTAAAACAATATATCCTTTGAAGAAATAAGAAAAAATGTATGTTTATTTTTAGGTGATATATTTATCTGGAATTTTCCCGAGTGTGGACTGGAAAATAATTACTAAATTACTAAGGAAATAACAGACCTGAGGAAGGTGGTAGCCTTAATAAATAAGCAAAAGTTAATAACTTCAACCATGTATTGGCATTAACCAGTTAGAAATTGTAATAGAACAAATGAGTTTCGCAATGAGTAATAAAAGTAACAAATATATTATGACAAATATAACAAAAATATTTAAGAGATATTTGAAAAAAACCATGGAGTTTCAAGGAGAAATGGACATTTTGAAAAGTGAGACAAATCATATTCCTGGATTATAGACTTTTTATTATAAAGATGCTGATTTCTTCCCAGTTAATACAACACCAACCAAAATATGAAAAGGAGTTTTTAAACCCTTGACTCGATTTTCAAGTTGCATCTCGGGTGAAAAAAACAAAGGTAGCAAGAAAGAAATTAATTATAGTAGAAAAAATTAAGATGAAATTCATGGTCTTAACCATTTTTTTTTTTAAGATTTATTTATTTATACATACAAGCTGGAGTACAGGCCAGCGGCGTGGGGCGGCAAGAGGGTTCACCAGAGACAGAGTGGGGAGCAGAACAGGCAGATCAGAAATACACTGCTGAGGGGAGCAGCGGGCGAGGCAGGAGAGGTCTGTGTGATTCTCCCCGGCTGGGCGTTGAACTCGCATCGCCGCTGCCGACAGCTGCATGGCGCAGCGGTGCGCCCGTCTTAACCATTTTTAAGCATCCAGTTCAGAGTGTTGAGGACATTCTCATGTTTGTGCAACAAATCTCCAGAACTTTTTTTTCTTGCAAAATTGAAACTGTATCTGTTAAACAACAAATCCCTTACTTCCCTTTCCCTCCAGGCCTAGCGCCAGTGTTCCACTTTGTAAAAATCTGTTTTTTTTAGATAAATAAAAATAATGGGACAAGATGTTGGCAGCTACCCTGCCAGATATTAAAATGCACGATTAAGTTTCACTTACTAAATGAATGTGTTACTAGGGCAGGAGTAAAGTGATTGATGATTAAAACAAAATCTAAAGTCCATGAATAGACTTCAAGTTTCTGTAAGGAAATGTATGTTTACAATCATACCTCAAAAATCAGTGAGTGAGGAGGGGTGGATCATTCAGTAAAGTAAGTAATGCTGGGACTACTTGATATTGGGTGAGTTAGAATTTGATTTTTTACTGCCCATCAGATGAAGACCGGATGTATGTACCTGTTTAAGAGCATAGGGGAGTGTAAAGTATAGGATGGCAAAATGACAAAATGGTACAACCATTTTGGAAAAGTTTGGAAATGTTGTAAAAAGTTAAATACGCCCCTACCCTGTGGCCCAGCCATTCCACTCCTAGGTATTAATCCAAGAGAAGTGAAAGCACATGTCCAGACAAAGGGTTGTACTCAAATGTTCATTAATAGTAGGTGTTAACTAACAGGAAAATGGATAAACAGCCGATGGTATATTTCATTCCATGGAATGTTACCAACATCCGGGAAGGGAGTGTTGCTTCATGAGTGATCTCAAAATAAATAAATAAATATGCTGAGTGAAAGAAGCCAGACCAAGAAAAAGGAATATATATTCTATGTTTCCATTTCTGTAAATTCTAGAAATGCAAATGAATCTATAATAAATGAAAGCAGATCAGTGTTTGTCCTGTGACATGGGGTAGGGTGGGGTGTGGCTCAGAATGGATTACCAGTGGGTATTGGGAAACTTTGGGGGTGCTGGATGCGTTATCCTGACCGTGCTGATGATTTCACAGGTGTGTCTAGTATATACACGTGTATGTGTATACAGACACATTTATTAAGTCATCGAATTATACATTTCAGATAGTGCAGTGTGTTGTTTATCAGTTAATACCGCAAAGCTATAATGCAAAAAAGGTTAAAAAAGAAAATGTAGATAAAAATTCATCTGTTTTAATCTCTAAACCCACATGGAACATACTAAAGATAGTCACACAAAAGGCAGTCAACACGGCGAGAAGGAAGAATCTTTCCCACTCTATCAAAGGGACTGCTCTGAGTTACAGGTAACAGTAAACCTTTGCAGAAAACCAGCATGGGTGAAATAATCAGGAAATTTGCGACCTGGTATAACTGGAAATGCAGTGAGGGCCTGTTCCTGGTGGTGAGGGCAGTGACTCACTAATGGCATCAAGGATCCAGAAACTTTGACTCTGTGGTCATTAGTATCACCTGGTTCTGTGGTTCTCTTCCGGGTTGCAACATGGTTGCTTGCAGCTCTCAAGGCCACAGGACTAAAGCCAGCCTGGGATACAGTTCCTTCCTGGGCTATTTGAGGTAGGCAAATCATTGTTCTCATCCCCCAGTGCCATTGTGCTGGGGGCTAACTACGTGCTGATGGACTGAATCCTCAGGACCCCCTGGAGGTGAGGAGGGGAAGGGTACCTTGTGGATCAAGGTCCCGCTAGCAAAGGGGAGCAGATGTCAGGTAGGCAGCCAGCTATGTTTATGACTTAAGCATGTACAGGGTCATTATATTTCATATGTGAAATGTAATTGAATAATTTGCAAAAATGCCCAGGAGCACAGCAGTTTGTGCATCAGTGTGAATAACGGGGTGGTCAGAGTGGCCTCTTGGAAGATGCGTGGTGCCTGTTTATTCACACAGATTTGTGTTCTTAACAGAGACTCTGGCGACGTGGCAGCTCTCAGAGGGTAAGTTCAGCCTGGAGGCTTCCTTGTGCTCTGTTTAACATCACTTTGTCCTCTGGCCCTCAGTCACCTATGTGGTGGTTTGATTTCCCTTGATTCAGATCCCGGAAATTTAACATCCTGGGCACCAACACGAAGGTGATGAACATGGAGGAGTCCAACAACGGCAGCCTCTCCGCAGAGTTCAAGCACTTGGTACGGGGAGAAGCCCGACCTCCTTTCTACGTGCACCTGGCAGAGGAAGTCCCCACTGACAGGTCTCTTTGCTTTTCTTCCAGACCCTGAGAGAGCAAAGATGTGGTAACGGGGGCCGAGCCAATTGTGATGTAAGTTTTCTTGGGTGTGAGAGCCAAGTGGGAGAGTTTTCATTGAGGGGGAGAGGAAAAGGGCCCTCGTACTGCCCAGAGTTAGAGACAGCAGCCTGCGTCTCAGCTGCAGTCACGCAGAAGTCACCACAGCCACAGTGACACAGTCACATGTGGCCTCTGCTGCTGAGTCCTCCAGCAGGAGCATTTCCCTCCTTGTCCCAGAGTCAGCTCATCTTAAGGAGCGCTGGAAAGTCCCTTGGATCACCCACACCCATTTGGTAGGCAGCCTTCCACCTTGCCTGGGGCTTTCCGAATTCCCCTTCCAACATTTGCTGGCAGACACAGCTTGACTCCATTTTTGGTGACCCCTTTTTCTCAACGAGATGGGTCAGAAGACTGTAACATATAGGGGTGACTATGAAAAAAATAGAGGGGGCCGGTATGGGGAATGGTCAGGGAAGGTGACAGCACTGGAGCTCCGGTGGCCAGTGAGTGCGGCGTATGCACCAGAGGGTGAGGGTGTGCGCCCCAAATTCCATGGTTATGTAAACGATTGGCAAATCAGTGGTTTTTTTTTTTTTTTAAATCC
The DNA here is from genome assembly GCA_004024925.1 of Scalopus aquaticus. NCBI lineage: Eukaryota > Metazoa > Chordata > Mammalia > Eulipotyphla > Talpidae > Scalopus > Scalopus aquaticus. The sequence goes on from PVIJ01002120.1 coordinate 150,563, forward strand.
AAGTTAAGGATTAAAAAGCAGGAGAGGAACAAAACGTGTCTTGTTCTTTATCTCTCTTATTTCTTCTCTGCTACCTCCCATTGATTCAGATGATTGGGTTCTTAATATCAAAAATAAACAGGTAAATGCAACCAAAACTAGTTTTTAATCTTTTTAAAAAATCGTGACATCCTGTTCTTTTTCTGATATTTGTCCTCTGAGCTGTACTTCCTTCTCTAAAATATAGTAGGTCTTTAAAAAAAAATTGCACTTTAATACTTGACAGTCATTAGAATGAGATGTAGTCTATATACAGTGATATGGAAAAATACATGTTGCATATTTGTTTTGAAAAAGCAAAATGCAAGAATAATTTGAGTATAATAGTGTATTTGTTTTAAAAACATACCTTTTATCTTTTCATGAATGCATTAAATAATTCTAGAGGAATTTATTCCAAACACTGCTTATGTATTCATGCTGCTGTTAGGATTTGAGGCTGCTCTTTACCATGTCTGTAGTACTTGCATTCTAAATAGAATGCATATTACTTTTTCAGAAAAAACTTTTAAAAATGAGTTGGAAATCTGTTTCTGAGGATTCATTGGTAATTCTTGTGCTGTATTGTTATATTTGGCATTTAAAAATGGCATTATAAATTTGAAATTAAATAAATCTAATTTGGCATTAAATAAATTAAACTTGTCAATAAAGAAATCTTTGCACATCTGTCAGAAGACGTGAACAAAATGTCGTGGCAGCCTGATTGTAAGCCTAAACACAAATTAATACCCATCAACATTAGAATGGGTAATTTGTGGTATAGCCTTATGGTGGAATACTCCACAGCTGTGAAAATGGATAAACTGCAGGTGCACACAATCACGTGTATGTGAAAAGTCTCAGAAGAATGGATCAGGTAGAATTCCATGTGTCTAAGTTTCACAGACACACAAATCTAAACCATACATAAATTGTTCAGAGAAAAAAATACGGCAAAACCATAAAGAAAAGCTGGGAATGGTAATCCAAAAGACAAAATACAGTAGCTGCTTCTGGGAGAGGCGGGACAGGGATGGCACTCCGGGAATCGCAATGACCGTCTTTCCTTAGCCGGGCGCTCTGTGCGCAGGTGTTCATTGTTTGTTATCTGTGCCTTGTCACTAACCCGGTGGACACCTGTGGACTACTGATTTTACGATAAAATCAGTAATAGCTCAGGCTGAGGATCAAAGCGTGAGTCTTGGTGTCGAAGAGGATGTGTGTCTATGCTCTGCTCCTGGCACTTTGTCTGAGGCCACATGGCTGTGGCCTGTCACTCTCCTCAGCTGTGGCTGTCAGCACCAAATGCCATTCTTGTTCTTGTAGGCCTCCCTGATTGTGACGGAGGAGCTGCACCTGATCACGTTTGAGACTGAGGTGTATCATCAAGGCCTCAAGATTGACCTCGAGGTGAGTTCTGCTGTGGGGTGGGGTAGGGCTGTGTGCACAGGTGACTCAGGGCAGGGATGTCTAGCTGGGCTTCTTGCAGCGGAAGGGGGAGTGCTGGTGCTTGACAAAGCTCTCTCTTTCTGTGTATATATATATATAAATAAACGTGTGTGTGTGTGTGTGTGTGTGTGTGTGTATTTAAAGATTTATTTATTTATGCATACAAGGGCGCAGGGGGGATAAGAGGATTCGCCAGAGACAGAGCAGAAAAGGCAAATTGACTGAAATACACTGCTGAGGGGAGCAGCAGGTCAGACAGGAGAGGTCTGCTTCGCCATGTGGCAATCTCCCTGGCCAGGGATCGAACTCATGCTGCTGTGGCTGCAAATTGCTTCAGAGGATGAAGCAATTTACCCCTTGCACCACCAGGGAGGCCCCTTGTGTATATATTTTCTAAAGCAAAAAACCCTTAGTATCCATCTGAGAGCAAAGTCTTATTTGAATACTAAAATGACACATGTACTCAACTTTCAACCAACTTGATAAAAAATTGTATTTAGAAATTGATTATAGAGCCTCCCTGGTGGCGCAGGGGTTAAAGTCTTAGCACTATCAAGCTATCACCAGCCACTGCAGCCTAAGTTCGATCCCTGGCCTGGGAGCTGAGCCACGTGGCGCAGCAGACCTGTCCTGTCTCACCCGCTGTTCCCCTCAGCAGTGTATTTCAGTAGAACCACCTGTTCTGCTCCCCACTATCTCTGTTGAATCCTCTCACCCCCGGCACCTTTGGCCTACACCCCAGTTCTTGTATGCATAAATAAATAAAAACAATTTTTTTTAAAAGAAAGAAATTGATTATAGTTGACTTTATAAAGTTTGGGCAGGAGTCTTTAACCTGTCAGTGTTTTCAGTATATAGAAAGTCATGCATTCTTTCTTCCCAACTTTATTGATCTTTAAAGAGATCAAAGTGGGAATGCTAGTCTTTTGGGGACCTTTGTCTTTAAGCAGACACAGCTTGGGTTCCTGGAGAATGCCTTCCAGGTTTACAGTGTGGGGGCTGGGGGGCTGTGCCTTGTGATCCATCTTTGGACAAGTCAGGTGTTACAGGGCCCTGGTGATGTTCAGACAGCCCCCCGGGCCCACGGCCTGGGCTCCGCACGCCTCCCTGGTGACTCGGTCACTGCCCTGAGAGCGGGTAGTCGGGTGGTTCACGGTGTGTCCCATGTGAGAGATGGGTGAAGAGGTTGTGAGGCCACGAGGGCTGTCTGCCTCTCCAGCTCCTCCCCCGCTTACTCCGCAGACCCACTCCTTGCCAGTTGTGGTGATCTCCAACATCTGTCAGATGCCAAATGCCTGGGCATCGATCCTGTGGTACAACATGCTGACCAACAATCCCAAGGTGAGTGGCCCGTCCGCTTGTGACTTCTGGGTCCCAGAGGTGGTCATGCAGCTGGCAGACTCATCAGGCCCCTCCCCACCATCTAAACACGCAAATGTATTCTTTTCAATAGAACGTGAACTTTTTCACCAAGCCCCCAATTGGCACCTGGGATCAAGTGGCCGAGGTGCTGAGCTGGCAATTCTCGTCCACCACAAAGCGAGGGCTGAGCATCGAGCAGTTGACCACGCTGGCAGAGAAACTCCTAGGTCAGCAGTTTACCTCTTCCCCCTCCTGCCCTCCTCAGAAAGGGACTCTGGCCTGTGGGGCGATTCATTCAGGAATATTTGCTGAGCAGGATGTCGGGGGGCTGTCAGGAGGCAAAGGAAGTTTGCCCCTGCTTGGGAGGGGAGCTCTTTTTCGCTCACCCTTCCAGGGCACCATATTTTGGCACTTCTAGCCACTTACTAACCTTAGCAAGATATTTTAAGTGTATATAAGAAGGTAGAGGGCCTCCCTGGTGGCGCAGTGGTTAAGCCCTGCGCTGTGGAGCTGTCGGCAACAGTGATGCGCGTTCGATGCCCAGACAGGGAGATTCCCACATGGCGCAGCAGACCTCTCCTGCCTCGCCCGCTGCTCCCCTCAGCAGTGTTGTTCCGTCCATCTGCCTGTTCTGTTCCCCACTCTGTCTCTGGTGAACCCTCTCGCCACCCCATGCCTCTGGCCTGTACCCCAGCTTATATGCATAAATAAATCAATCTTTAAAAAAAAAAAAAAAACGTAGAGCCAGAGGCTCTACGCCCCATCCAAAACTTGCTTCAGTAAACTGTAGGCTTGCTTTTAACTTTTCCCCTAGAAAAAAAAAGTTTAGTAGAATCATTTATGTGCTACCTGGACTGTAAGTGGCTCTGTCCTGTGGTGCCACCACGCGTGACGCCTGACACCAGTGGCCCCGTGTGCGGCTGCGCCCTGGGCGTGAGGTGGAAGCTCGGGCGTCCCTGAGCTCGTGAGCCCCACCTCCGCCGGGCTGAGCAGCTGGCGGGGGTCGGATGGCGGGGTGGGGTGGGCGTGCATGCACACGCATGACAGCCTGCAGATTCATGCAGCCAGTCGTTTCTTGGCCCATTCTGGAAAAAATGTGCACAGTTAGTTCTGCTTTAAGAAATAAGACTTGATTCAGAGCCAACAATGACACTACTTTATTTGTTTCCTTCAGGACCTGGTGTTAACTATTCTGGGTGTCAGATCACATGGGCTAAATTTTGCAAAGTAAGCAATCTTGTTAACTCCTGTGGCCACCTCTTAGGCATGGGAGGGGAGCGGGAGGGAACACTCACCTGAATGCCCTGGACTCTTGTACTCCTCGTCCTGTAGCCAGTGAGACCTGCCTGAGGGGTGACAGGCCTGAGGGTTTGGGTGGCACCATGCCCCTAGGAAAGTTGAGGCTGGAATGGTGGTAGACTTGGCTTTCCCTTTGTTCTTGTCTCCAGGAAAACATGGCTGGCAAGGGCTTTTCCTTCTGGGTCTGGCTGGACAATATCATAGACCTTGTGAAAAAATACATCCTTGCACTCTGGAATGAAGGGTAGGTTGGCAGGCTTGTGTCTGCAGCAAGTTACCTGCTCTCAGCAGGCCAGTGGCAGGGGCCGTCTCACCCAAACCTTGTGTTCCTTGTTGGCTCCAGGTACATAATGGGCTTTATCAGTAAGGAGCGGGAGCGGGCCATCTTGAGCACCAAACCCCCAGGAACCTTTCTGCTAAGATTCAGTGAAAGCAGCAAAGAAGGAGGAGTCACCTTCACTTGGGTGGAGAAGGACATCAGTGGTAAGTTTGGCTCTCACCCACCCCACCTGGTGGCAGTTGCTGCTGCCACCAAGGCCACTACTAGCCTCAAGCACCTACTGCCCCCTAGTGGGGAGGGCTGGCTTTGCAGCCCCCTGGCTGGCATTTGGGCGACTTCTCTCTAATTCTTTTCTGCTGAAGGGTTGACTTGCCAGTTTTGTTTTGCTTGCTCCAGGGTCTATTTGCCTAGAAATTTGCAATTTAAATTCTTTTCTCCATCTCCTTTCACACCTACCCTGTTAATACACTTTATGCAAGTAGTTACTCAGTGTTTTGCCTGTGGCCCACCTGGATAGCCTCTCCAGAAACCGGCTGGACATTTCCACAGCACCAGGTGACCAGGCAGGATATCCAGGGCCTTGAGTGCCTGCTTGACATAAGTCTCTCCCTCCTGAGGAACATAAATCAGGGGGCTTTCTTTGAGATTTTCTAGCCATAGGTTCCATCCGCTTTCCTTTGTATGTCCCACGACAGGCAAGACCCAGATCCAGTCCGTGGAGCCATATACGAAGCAGCAGCTGAACAGCATGTCCTTCGCTGAAATCATCATGGGCTATAAGATCATGGACGCCACCAATATCCTGGTGTCCCCCCTGGTCTACCTCTACCCTGACATTCCTAAGGAGGAGGCCTTTGGAAAGTACTGTCGGCCGGAGAGCCAGGAGCACCCGGAAGCAGACCCAGGTAGTTGTTGATTTTCCACGCCAGGCGCTGGATCCCAGGGGAACATGGGAGACCGCAGGGTCATGCCTGCATGACCCACTGGTCTTTACTCCCCCCTCGGGGACGGACCCCCTCTTTTGCAAGGGTTCGATGAGGGTGGAGAAAGGAGAGGTCTCTAGTCACAGTCTACCCCACAGGGAGCATGCCCATATAAAGGGGGGAACTGCACACACACACACACACACACCCAAAATACACCTGACACATTGCAAAGAGAGAGCGAGGGCAGAATTCTCCCGAGCCCGGAAGCCCAGCTAGCACGGCGCTTCTTATGTCGCAGACGCTGGGAGGTTTACGACTCAGACTACAGTCTAGCGTGCTTCCTCTCCCCGTCACTGAACAATGAAGCCAGTGGCAAGTGGGACGAAGAAAGGCTCTCTGGAGGAAATGAGTGTCAGTGGCACTGGCACATGGTTTCAGAGCAGAGTGGGGAGAGTGGGCATCAAGGGGAAGACCGTGACTGCTGGGGCAGGGGGGTTGATAGTGAGGGTGCTCAGCCGTTGGAAAGACGTGTGTAATGTGCAAGTGCTTCGGTGTTTGTGTAAGTTCTGTATTTTCCACTAGACGTTTCCTCTCCAGGGCTGGCCCCAGCAAGGAGGACAGGGCCCTCTGGTCTGTTCCCATCAGCCTTTGCTGGTCTGCTGCTCAGTGTTCTCTGTCCAGATCCTGAGGAGGAGGCTCTGATTTGCCATCCTTTGTATTACTTGACTTTTCTGAATCCTGGAGGCAGCAGCCGGCTCTTTAAAGTGCTCCTTTGAGGTTACCTTCCCTCCAGTGCTTTTTTAAAAACTCTGTATAGATAGTTCACACACGAACCCACCAACTTCCCTCTGCCTTTTCATAGGAAATCCCCCTAAGGATTTCTTGAGATGGGAAGAATAGGACTTAGGCTCCGAGCTAATTGACAATTGACTTTCCTTTCTCCTTTGTTCTGGTGTTGCATTCAGTTCATATGGGGGAGAGTTTAACTCTCATTTCCTGTCTGCTGCTTATCTCTCCTTCCACTTCGAACTTCAGTTAGGAGATCTGTTTATCAGCCCCTGTCACACTACTCTCTGTTCCTTCTGCTGAGGACATTTAGGTCCAAGTGCAAGGCCTTTGACTAGTTTTGCTTTCAAGATCCAGTTTCCCAGTCTGAAGCTGTGGCCTCCATTGCCCTCAACCCTGCTGTGTGACAAGGTCCTTTCCTGCCTGAAAACCTTGGTGTTTCCTCAGGGGCGAGACAGCAACTGCAAGCAAAGAGCTAGTAACTTAAGAGCTTTGCCAGCCTCCTAGAGAGGCCAGAGCAAGACGTGGACACTGAGTGGATAGGTGGGTGTACGAGGTGGAGGAGGGGTGAGAAAGTGGGGTGAAGCCCCCCAGGAGTCCTCAGGGGAATGGCCTGCAACCATTTCCTCTGTTTCCATCGGGAAGGTATTGTCGTCCCCCAGAGACAGCATGTCTTTCCTGTTCTCTTCCCGCCTTACTTCTCCACAGAAGCCCACACTGGGTTTCCTTATGACTTGAGGGAGAAATTCCCCTCTGAGAAGTGACAAATCCCGGACCTTACAAATTGGACCAGTGCACCTTCTATGGAGCCGTCAATTGGCACAGCATCTCCGTTCTCCTTTGGTTTTACCGTCCCATCCCCAACCAAAGCTATTTTTCTCAGTCACTTTGATCCATCTCTGGGAATTAAATCCTTTTCTGTCTGGGTTATTGGCTCTCCTTAGGTCTAGGACAAAATGGTTAGCTTTATAAGACCTCTTTGGTAGGGTAACTTCTGTGGATTTAACACAGAATGACTAGTAAATGATAAACCCATTTGGCAAGACTAGGGCACCTTATACTTAGCGATGCCTTTTCTCAGATTGTCGTCATCCATTCTGAACCCCCAACTTCTTCAGAAGCGTCAAGCTTTGTAACTGTGAGCCTTAGGGTACGCCCCACTCCTACCCAGCCCTAAGTGATTTGTTTACCCAAATCCTCCCAACTTCATGGCAGTGCCTTCAAGTTGCCTTGACCTTGGAGTAAGCATTTAGCATCTAAAATTCACGTATTCCAATCTTCACATCTCTCCCTATAGAGCAGGGATTATAAATGACAGAGACCCTGGACAGGGGGCCCCTCCTCCCCCACCCTTTTATGCATCAGCCAGAGGGTACCTGTCTCCCAGGTCCCTTCGCTGTTGAAGACATGAGACCTGTGCTTCCTATTTCCAGCCCAGAGTTGACTGTACTGCACCCCAAGACATGTTCCCTATGTGTAGAGGCTGCTTTTTGTGTGATGTAGTTACTCAACGTGGGGTTACTCAGTATCTCACCTCAGAATGTACTAAAGGCAGACCAGTGCTAACGGGAGTGGGAGGTGAGACTTGTGGCTTAGGAGCCATGAGGTAGCAGTTTCCACACTCTCTGCAGGACTTGGGGCATGGGTGTCTGAGCCCAGATGGCACAGCCTCTGGCCCTGCAGGCCGACGCGCTCGCTAAGAGACGTGATCGAGACATGACCAGGCTGGCACGAGCTCCTCAGAGCGCATTCAGGGTTAAACGTTTGCGTAATCTGGGGAGAGTGCGAGCACCGCTGGCACCCACGCAGGTGGGACGTGGGTAGCTGGACAGTCTTCGGTTCAGGAGAGCTTGGTGGAAGGAACTGAGGCCCTAAGCTGCAAACCCCAGAATACTAGCAGTATACAGGGAGGGGAAGAGGAGCCTCCCAACAGCCGGTGCGTGAGCACAGGGTGGGGTTCACATCAGCAGGGTGAGGCCGCTGGTCCCTTCCTGCCCCTCCCCAGAGGGGGGTCCCAAGCAGTAAGCCCCCCTTCTCTTCTCCCCAGGTGCTGCCCCGTATCTGAAGACCAAGTTTATCTGTGTGACACCGTAAGTGGCCTCCTTCCCCAGTTTTGCCTTCATTTCTAATGTCTTCAGTGATCCCGGGAGTAGTGCGGGGTGAGCGTGACCCTGTGAAGGGTTGGAGGCCCTGGGCTATGTTTAGCACTCAAGTGACCTTGTGTGTTGAAAAAGCTTGAGCTTTTATTTTTCTGTTGGAGACCAGAGTTTGATGGCTTGTGTGTGTGTGTTTTGTTTTTTTTCTTTTGTTTTCTCCATTGTGTCTTGTCAACCCGGCCCTCTCCCCTCCTGCTGCCCCCCTTTCCTACAGAACGACCTGCAGCAATACCATTGACCTGCCGATGTCCCCCCGCACTTTAGATTCATTGATGCAGTTTGGAAATAATGGTGAAGGTGCTGAGCCCTCAGCAGGAGGGCAGTTCGGTGAGTGTTTGGTCAACACACTCTGTCCCTGTCAGGGAAACTGGTCCCCTTGCTGTGATGCACCCAGAACCAAAGGCTGGTCCCACGGATTGGTAGGAGAAGGTTCTAGAACTGTATGCTCCAGTAGGCGCGGCTCTCGGGCCCCACGTGGAAGTGAACGTTTTCTAGTCGCCACGTTAAAAGCTGTGCAGAGAAACAGGTGATCATTTTAACAATGTGTTTTCTCTCACCCAATACATTTCAAAATCCTGTCATCTCAGTGTGTAGAAGTATTGATGTTTGTCGCACTAAATCTTTGACGTCTGCCCAGTGTCTTACGGGGTTGCCCGCCTCGTTTGCAGGGGCCCCATTTCGGGTGCTCAGTAGCCACCTGTGGCTGGGGCTGCCACCTCCCACAGGGCTTCTCAGAGCTTCCTTAAACGGGACGGTGGGAATGAGGCAGGAGAGGGATGAGCCCCTCCGCAGGCCGGGCCCTGGAGGAAGGACAGCAAACCCCGCGGATCCCGCCCGACCGTCGGGCACAGGGTCAGGACACCAGGCGGCGGTGGCCTGAGCCTCTGTCCTCTGCAGGGCGAGGGCGTGGGCCCTGCCAGGTGTAGGCGTTGGCAACAGACCAGCTCCCCGTCTGTCCTCCAGAGTCCCTCACCTTCGACATGGAGTTGACCTCGGAGTGCGCCACCTCCCCCATGTGAGGGGCGGAGGATGGGAGCTGCAGAGAGGACAGCGGCACCTGCCCGCGTTCCACCCCCTCAGCCGGCCACACCCCAGACCATCTGAAACGCCTAACTTGTGGTTCCAGATTTTTTTTTTATCTCCTACTTCTGCTATCTTTGAACAATCTGGGCACTTTTTAAAATAGAGAAATTAGTGAATGTGGGTGATACGCTTTTATCTGAATGCAAATAAGGACGCGAACTCTGAGACTGTGATGGGGGATGTGGAAGGGGCAGCAAGAGGGAGAGAAGGACGCGACTTGTCCAGTACCCCTCCCCCAGCGGCTTTCTATTGTTAGGCAAGTGCCTCCCGCTGCCAGCCTGGTCCCTCCCCTCCCGTAAGCGAATGCCACAGGCTGCCTCTAGCCGCTACCCCTGGCATTGCACTTTTAACCTCGCTAATGTCCAAATAGAAGGTAGGACTTTCGAAGCCCTTAGGTTTCTTTTTAAATTAAAAAAAAAAAAATTTAAGGGCTAACAACGCTGTATCGGCCTTGCCTTTTCTGTATATAAGAAAACTCAGTTAACAGCCTCCTTGGTGCTTAGGCATTCAGCTTTCTTCAGGCTGATAATTTATGTAAAGCCTGAAATGGGCTTCAGGTCCAACCCTTACAAGACATCTGTGGTTTGGCCTTTGGTTTAAAATAGGAAGGTTGAAGGAGAACCTAAATATTCTAGACTTTTTTAAGAAGCAGAGCTGTCTCCCCCTTGAATGCTGTGGGCCTGAGAGTAGGTGAGGCTGGGTGGGGCCAGGGCTGCTCGCAGCCTCACTCCCTTCTCCCTGGACCTTAGCTCCTGTTTCAGAGCCTGGGTTGTTACTGTGGGCGCCTTATAAGGGACGGGGTGATCCTTCCTTCCCCACAGCCCACCTGCCCCCCAGTGGCATGTTTCCTTCAGTGTCTAAGGTCCTTTGTCCTGTTTGCGTTAGGAATCCAGGTCTCCGGACCTCCTGGAATAAGGGGGAGAGTTACAGGTGGCCCCAACTCAGACTGTGCAGCCCCAGCTGAGAGACTAGTTGAGCTCAGGGAATACGGTTCTTATCCCAGTGTCTTGGAGATTTCCCACGGCACCTGCGACCCCTCTTCACTTGGTTAGCCCAGGAGCAAAGGCCCCACGATAAACTCAACGTCTGTCCCTCTGTGAGCACGTGCCTACAGCCTCCCCCCGAGGCTGGTGACTGCTTCCCGTCGGGGCCCCAGGGTAGGGCAGAACACCTGGCTTTTACTGTGTTCTGGAATGTTCAGCCATGTGCACGGTGGTTTCTGATGCCGGGGCCCGCTCAGACACAGGCACAACTAGGTCCAAAACCACCTGGCTCCCTCGAGCAGACTTTAACGTGGAGGCTGTTTCTTGCACCCAGAGGAGCTAGTTTCTGAATTAAGGGGTGAGAACCTTCTCTCCAAGATAAGCAAGACTTGTCCTCGGCCGTCCCAGCCCTCCCGTCCAGGATGACTGACGGATAATCCAGGGCTCTCCCTTCTCCAGGAACACTCTCCCGTTCATAATAAGCTTAACTCGTAACCGACAGAAGGTTAGATCCCGAGGACCTGGGACACGGATCCCCGCTTCTCTGGAGCAGATGTTGAGAAGTTCCAACATTTTAGGTAGCATGTGTAACTGATTTTAACTGATTGTAGCAAAGGTTCTGAGAGCAGCTGAGCCTTGTTCTGGCCCTTCCCTTAACGAATAGCCCTCCAGGACCTGCCCACTTTCTCTCCACTGTCTCCCCTTCCCCGCCCAGCCAAGGGGTTCCCACCGATCGCTTAACCTACCTACACGGTGGTCTGGGAGCCGCTGTCCTGCCACTGCATTCAATTCCACTGTATACGTTATATGTAAAAATTTATATTATTGTGGGGTTTTTTTTTGTTTTTTGTATATTGCTGTATCTACTTTAAACTTCCAGAAATAAAAGTTATATAGCAACCATCTGACAGTGTGGCTCATCTGTCTCTGGCTAGGGGAGGCTCCCTTGTCCTGGCTTCAGTTCTGAGGGGGCCTTCCTCACAGGCCGAGCTGGAGTTAAAGAGGTGGCTGCCCCCACTCCTGGGCTGTCACCTGGCCTCTCATTTGGTGCAGACCCATCTCTGGGGCCCTGAGCAGCCCCCATTTTAAGTTAACTGCCAGCCTCCACCTCCTTCCTCTGGGGCCTTTTCAAGCTGCTGGGTCCTGTTTGGTGTCAGATAAGCTACCTAAGGGGGGTTGGGTATAGATACTCCCACCCAACCCCCGTCTCCCCTTCCACAGTTGGCTTCATTATCACTTTCTCTTCAGTTCACTCAGTGCCGACAAACGTAAACACTTAACTGGCTGCAGCTCTGGCAGAGGGTGATGATAATTCAGACATCAGCACCCGCTCTGCTGCCTGCCCCCTCCCCTCTCACCAAGCACCATGGAGACGAGCCGGTGTGTGCGATACCAGCGCCTTACCCTGCAGAGATGGAAGGGGAGATTAGTTCGCTCAGGCAGCGCTTTCCCTCCCCACTCACCCCTGCCAGCCCCCACTTTGGGCCTCTGTGCCTCCTGGGGGCAGGCTGCCGGCCCCTCTTCCCTTGCTTTGAGCTCTGACAGAAGCTCCTCAGCAGGTTCTTGCTCCCTACCACCCCACCCCCACGGACCCCTGGCCTAGGGGCACCTTGATGCCAGGGTGTCCATATGGGGTGAGCTGTCTTCACGCAGCTGCTCTCCTGACCTCGGGCAGGCCTTTTGAAAAGGCAGTGGCAGTGGGATGGTGCCACCTGCTGGTGTGTGGGAAGAAGCCGGGGGTGGGGTGTGGGGTGGGTGGGGAGGGGCTGTGGAGACTCCCACACTGTCCGGGCCCTGGAGGGTTGAGGAGAATGGCCGAGAAGTATCTTGGCACCATCTCAGCTGCCAGCTTCCAGGTCATGAGAGCAGCAGCTGGGAAGGCGAGGCCCAGACCACCCCACCCAGTGATTCCTGCTCCGTCTTTTCTCAAGACCTAGTTCTCTTGTCTTCTGAGAAGCACTGACGGTATTCCAGGAGTGGCCAGCACCCTTAAAACCACAGAAAAGAGATTTGTAGCTTCAGGCTAAACACGATGGCATAGGCCACATGGGAGGGAGGGAATGAGTCCAAATCTGGGAAGCCCTATTATCTAGGGAGACCACCACCAGCTCCCCAAACCAGCAGTCAGGCCAGTAAATTTATGAAAAAAAAATTTATTCAAAAACACTGTTTACACAAATGTGTGGCCTATGTACAAAGTACAAAAGAATCCCTCTTGTCCCCACGTTCCTTCAGAGATGTTTAAACCTGGGACTCCCCACCCCCATCAGCTGCCCTGGCTCGGTGTCACACAGTCTCAGGGAGGAGCCAGGCCTCAGACCACAGCCAGCAACGCAGCTGCAGTGAGGCACATTCCAGGTCCACCTCCAGAGTAGAACCACATCAGCTTTCACTCCAGATTCCACAGGCCACCAGCAAGTGGCAGATGTGCCGCTTGTCTCTCGCTGCAGTTCTTTTCCAGGAGGGAAGGGGATCACGTCTTGGACCCCTGTTCATCCACCACGCCCTAGACCCGTCCTTACGTTCTCTTACCCGTAAGCAAGGTAAAACAGAGAGGCAAGGAAAGCAGTCTGGGACTGGGTGGGCGGAGAGGACATGTTGGGTGGAAAGAGATAGCACTAACATGGGCAGCGGCCTCATGGGTCTGCAGCCCAAGCCCCTTGGCTGGAGGCCAGGAGGCCAAAAAAACTCCACTCTCGAGTCAGTGACCGGGCGGACTCAGATCATCCACTTCTGCTGTATTAAAGGCATGGCCATAGCCTAGATGAGCTCCCTGTTCACAAAAAGCTGGAGTCCATATTCATTAAAGTATAAAATATTCCTCAAAACCCAACCCCAGCCTTCCTCCTGAAGGAAAGAATCAATAGGGCCAGCTGCACACGCGGATATGCACATGCGTATATGCACACGTACATACACACACCTTTGGGAGGCAAAGCTGCTAACTCAGGAGTAAGTCTTAAGCTCAGAGATGCTGCCTGTCTTCATTCCCTCTTGAATCATTTCATTCAAATAGCAGCTGAGCAGACAAAGGCAGGAACAGGCGGGCCAGCATCGAGAACTTGCAACCGCAGAAGCAGCACCATCTCTCCCGCCGCAGAGGCAGGCCGGCGGGCTCTGGGCGGTCCGGTTCTGGAGGGCAGGCAGCCCCGTGGCTGCCACAGCCGCAGCCGGCACGCCCGATGCGCGCACACACACAGGCAGACACACAGGCACACACACATCACAGCTGCTGGCAGACGACACCTACGTGCACAGCAATTCTAAGAGCACGATGAACCCGAACCCTTCACATTGAGTATGATTTCCCAGGAGGAGTGTGGGCTTCAAACGCTCAGGACAGCGAGCCTCTGGCAGAGGTGAAGAGACCGGCAGGCGGGGAGAGGCGGGGGTCCAGGCTGTCCATCGGGCGGCGCAGGAGTTCCTCCACGTGCCGCGCCACGTCCATGGTCTCGTCCAGGTCGAAGTCTCCATCTTGGTCCAGGACCGGATCGGGGCTGGGGGAGAGAGGGTGTCGCAGGAGCCAGTGCCTCCCGGCCCCTGCCTCCTCTCCGCTCGAGCCAGAGACTCAGGGGGACAGGACCAGCTCTGGCTGGGCCCCGCGCCAAGCTAGCCACCGGCTCTGGGAGATAGCACACTCCTGTCTCCCACCACCTCACTGAGTGAGCGCAGGGGACTCGCGGCCTTCTCCCCGCCCTCATCCGTAAGACCAGGCGCTGGGTCCTGACCTCTGCCCACCTGTGCGCTGTTGTGTGCAATCCCAGGCACCCTTCACCGAGTCCCTACCACAGCTGGGGCCTTTTAGCCATCCCATTCTCACGGACACCTGGAAGGTAGGTGTTTACTCCCCTTTTAGGGGCAGCCGAGGCTGGCCATGCTCGGAGAGGGCCCCTGGCTGGTCGGGGCTGTGGGGACGGGAACCCCGGGCCGAGCCTCCCGAGGCCGTGGCCATCCCACTGTGGTGTGTCTCAGGCGCCCAGCCTTCCATCCCAGGGCACCCAGAGCTCAGAAGGGAATTTTCTACCCCAGGGATTCCAGAGATGCCCCATTTACAGCAACGCCTCAGGTCAGCCACCCCATTAATAGTTACCCCATATCAAGCCCTGACGACAGCCTCACCTGTGCTGAATGCTCTACTGTCTCACTTCAAACTGACCCCAATCCCATAAGGTATTTTCGCCTCCATTGTACAGTTGAACAGACAGCATCAGAGAGGCTCAATAATTTTCCCAAGGCCACACAGCTGGTCAGCACCAGAGCACCTGGATGAGCTGACCTCACCCTCTATGCACCCGGGCGTGTGCCAGAGCCTGGGCCGAACCGGGGGGTCTCTGACCCAAAGGAGCTCCGGATTCCTTTGCCCACCAACCCTCTGGGCTCCAGCCCGAGGCCAGATCCCCAACTCCTCCCCACGAGCCCCGGGAGAACACCTACTTTTGTGGGTACATGTTAAAGTGAGCCTGGTTGCACACGGCTGGGGAGGGGGCCTGGTCCATGTAGGTGGCGCTGCCCCCCGCGGAGTCTGCAGAGGCGTTTACAAACCTGCAGGGGGCAGAGCAGGGCTCAGCGGCCTGGGGCAGCAGCTCCCCCCGGGAGGGCCCAGGGGGCCTGTCGTGTCTTTGTGGGGACACGAAGGACAGAGTGCCCCATGGGACCAGGGGTTCCGGCTCCCACCTGGGGCTGAGGCAGGTTTGGGGGGAGGGGGCACAGTCTCGTGGCCCATGGAGGGGCGGCGGGGTGGGGGTGGGGGGCTGCCGGGGTTGGGCGGTAGAGCCGGGCCTGGGCACTTACTCAGGGACCACTTGCTTGATCTGCGGCTTCACGTACCCGTCCACTGCTTTAGCTGCCGAGGGGAGAGGCGATGAGACGCAGTCTCTGGGAGCTCCCGGGGGGGGGGGGGGCAGCCCACCCCATGCCGTCTGTCTCCTCCCCACACCGACATGAGGCTTTGGGGTGAGATTTCGCAGGGAATGCCAATAACCACCGTGGATGGACCCAGCCCAGGGCTCCAGCCCCCGGCATCAGTCTCATCCCTGCTCCTTCCTTTTCTGGCCATTTGTTTCTCACCCCTGCCCAGGATTGAGAATCGACAAGGAGCAAACCCAACCAATGGGCTGGAAACAGGGTGAAGAGGAAAAGTCTGTCCATTTCATATCCTACATTCAACTTGGGGGCAAGTTTGAGGGTGGGACGTGGTGAGTGCATTATCTGCGGGTTGGAAGCACCCCGACTCCTCCCCCAGTGCTGCAGCCTCCTCCTCCAGAAGTGAGAATCCAGTTAGCTTTTTGTTTCGAAGACAAGAAACATGGCTCAAACTTTCGCTTTCCCTTTCTTCAAACTGTCAGCCCTGAAACCCCCTCCGTGTGCTTTGCACCATCCCATGGACCAAAACCCCCAGGGGAAAGGCTCTGGGCCCTTCTTGGGGAGTCCCTGCTGCCTAGCCTGGGCTGAGGAGGCGGGGGGTTCCAGGGCAGGACACACCGAGCACAGGGGTGTAGTACTTGGAGAAGACCTCGTCCTTGGGCCGGTCGGGGAACACGTAGATGAGATAGTTCAGGTCCCCCAGCCGGTCGGCCAGGGAGCGGATGGAGAAGTCCCGCGTGGTGAACGGCTTCAGGTTCCACAGGTTGCGGTCAGCTGTGGAAGGATGAGTTCGTCTCCCAGCCATGCCGAGGCAGTTAAGTCCTCGGGGGCTTTTGGGGAGGCGCTCAGAGACAGCCGGCTTTTTTCACAGCTGGCCCCACACCAAGCCCCTCAGCACAGGGTGAGCAGGCGGCCAAGGGCACGGTCATCCGCCCCCCAGCAGGCGCGCAGATACCGAAAGGCTGAGCAGGGGCAGGGGAGGGGAGCACGGGCGTTAGGTTCTCCCAAATGGAAAATGAGAGAAAGGGAAGGGGTTTCTGACCAAACTCCTTCCATATTCTGAACGCAGTTCCTACCTTGACCACCATGGAAAGGCCTGACAGACAACAGGGAGCAAGGAATTGGGGAACAGGGCTGCAGGGCCAGTGTGGGCAGGAGAGGGCACTTACGAGAGTCAAACTTCCAGGCAATGGTGATGCCCCCGATTTCTGAGTCACTAAAGCGCAGCAAGAAGGTCCCGTCAGGCTTATTGATGAGCAGGTCATGGGCCTGTTGCTTATTCACAAAACCTAGGATGGCCCTGGGTACACGGAGCACAGTGTCACTGCTGGGGCGGCAGCCGCCTGAGCTGCAGCCACCCCCAACCTCTGTGCCCCCCACTCCTCACCCGTCGTTCCAATGGGGCTTATGATGCTTCTTCAGCACCTCCATGACCCCATCAAACCATTGCCAGAAGGTGTAATTCCAGCCCGGCAGGTTCTCCTGGAAGCCCCCCGGGAGCCCCGAGTCAGCTTGTGCCCGCTCATCACAGGTGGCCCAGGACACAAGCAGTGCCCTCGCATCCTCACCCAGGCCCCCCGAATCCTCGCTCTACGTGTCCCACACTCCTGCCATCCATAAGCGAGCACAGCCCCCAGCCCATGTCCTAGGGATGGGAGACCTCACTCGCCTCTTGCATCTCACACACACGGTGCGGGATGGGAGTAGGAGGAGAAAATGGTTTGAACTGGACAGGGCCTCCGAACTCATTCCTGCCCACGCCTTTCGCTTGACAGGTTGGGAAACCGTGGCTCACAGAAGGGAACGGGCCCAGCAGATGAGCTAACAGCTCTGGGGTAGACGCTAGAGCCTGAGCCCCAGCTCCAGGCCCCTCGCCATCTTACTTGGGCCCTCACACTGCCTCCCTTCCGTGGGGCACCAGCCCCCTCTCCCCTGGTAGTAGGAGAAGGCATTGGGGCCCCGCCTTGGGGGAGGGGGAGGCGGCTCAGGTGACCCCCACAGGCTCCGGCACGGCTGGGCGCTCACCCTGTTGAACTGGGACCAGGACACAGACATGCTGCTGTAGTCCTCGAGGTGGCCGCTGCTGCTGTTGAAGAGCTTCTGTGCCAGGAACACAAGGTTCTCCTTGGTCAGGCCCCGGTTGCTCTGCACCTCGGCCTTGAACTTCATGTTGAGCGCGTCACACAGCTGCGGCCACAGCACTTTGTCTGGCACCGCAAACGGCACCCGGCCCTGGGAGGGAGAGAGGGGCAGGTCCAGGGCTTTGGATACACCCACGCCAGAGACGGAGACGGGTGCGTGGGGGCCGAGAAAGACGCAGCAGAGGAGACACGGGGGGAAGGAAGGCTGGGAGCGGGACAGAGTGGCCACGCAGGGCCAGAGACCCCGACCGGGGACTGAGGGCAGAGATCTGAGACCCAAACCACGGCCGGGACGCCCAAGACCCGAGTCCCAAGCCCCGATGGCCCAAGGGCGGGCGCTCACTTCAGCTGCCCCTCACCGAAGCTCGGTCTGGTCCTGGGGTGGGGAGAACCATCAGCAGAGGACGGAGGGCTTGGGGCTGGCCCGGGAGCCCCTAGGGCCCCGGACACTCACCGGCTCGGCGAAGGCGTTGTCCCAGAGCACGGTGGCCGTCGCGTTGTGGTCCTGGCTGCCGTGCACGATGACCACCACCGGGAGGGACAGGGTCTGTGGGGTCGAGGGTGACAGTCGGGCGGGGGGCCTCCCGTCTCGGCCTCCGCGCAGGCAGGATACCCACCCTCCGCCCTCCCCCACAACCCCACCCACGGGGCCCCTGCCAGACAACCAAAGCAAAAGTGAAAAAATCCCGCAGACATCTCTCTTCTTGGTCCATCGCCCAAGTTCTGTGGGCTGGTCCCAGGTCAGGACCGGGGGGAGCAGGCACCATCAAGCCGAAGGTGGGGTTCTGAGTTGTCCCGGGGTAACTGGCGTCACCCCAGGTAGACCAGGGTGCTCCGGCTTTCCCAGAGCAGCGGGGGGGGCTCAGGCAGTCCCTGGAGGGAGAGCGGGGCCTCACCTTCACCTGGAACACGAGCTCGTTGCTGCCGACGCTGAACTGAGACTCAAACAAGACCGTGAACTTCTCCTCCGTCACGGACTCCGCGCCCCGCCGGTCAGCGCGCTTGATCCTCTTCAGTGACTGCAGGCGGAGGTCAGAGGGCAGGGAGACCGTGTGGTTAGGAGGGGCTGCTCTGGCAGACATGCCCGCCACGGCAGGCCCGGTCCTCACCATGTTCCGGAAGTGGGCGCTGAGGGTGCCCGTGGCCTGGTGGTACTCCATCACACAGCAGTTGTTCAAGATCTCCCCGCTGCACTCGCTGCAAAGGAGGGGGCCCAGCTCCATGAAGGCCCCAGACCGTGGCCTGTCTGCGTCCGGGGCCTGGTCGCCACCCAGCAGCCCCTGCCCCTGTTTCCTGGGTATTTCTCTGTGTGTCTCTGGGCTTGCTTATAATCAACCTGGAAGTATCCAAGTGAAGTCTTGGGAGGCGGGGAGGGGGGGTTCTGGGTCTTCATCACTAGGGTTAAAATTCCCTGGGCATCCAGATGGCTGCGGGCCTCTTGGGAGGGCTCTGGCAGCCCCCACAGTGCTCCAAATAAAAATCACGGCCGTGACCCGCAACCCCTGGGACCTGGCCTGAACACCTCCAATCCTTGCCGGGTCTCCATTTATCTGAGTCTACTTAGTGTCTCCTTGGAAACCTCTCCCTCCACCACCATGTGATGTGGCAAGGTCATTCCAGACACAGTGACATCACTCAGTTTTTATTTTCTTCCTGCCACTTTTTGAAACCGCCTTACTTGTTAAAGCATGTGATGGTCTATTGCTCAACCCGTTCAAGCCCCACGTGAGGACTACTTTGTCTTCATCATCGTGTCCCCAGAAAACACAGTAGACGCTCAGGGCACACTCGTTCACTCCCTCCCTCGCTCGTTACTGCCCGCCGTGTGGACAGCCTTCCCCGCCCCCAGCACGCCCTGCTGGCTCTCCAGCCCCACCTTGTCCTCTCCTAGACAAAGTCCGTGCTGCCGGCAGGTCTCCCCTCCCTCGCCCTGACACTAGCTGCCTGCAGAATCACTGTCATTTCAGCTCCACCCCGTGGCCCTGTCCACGCGCCCTGCACGTCTGCCTTGTCACCAGCAGCCATCATTTCTCATGTCTGCTGTGGGCGGGACAAAGACAAAGTTCCGCTTGGCTCACGATGGGCCCCGTGATATCCCAGGTCCCGGGACACCCAGGTGGCTGGAACTAGAGATGGCCTTATGACCCGAGAGCACAAGGAGCGAACTGGGCAGCAGGACAGACAGAGTGACCTGGAGAGACACCGGGCAGTGCCGGCAGGGCCAGGGCACAAGGCTGCAGGGAGGGAGGCCCGGCCGCCCGGCCCCAGCACAGCCCGACAGGCAGGCGCCCGGGGGCGGAGGCCACGTACTTGCGCGTGTTCTCGCTCTTGAGCAGCGCCTTGGCCTGCTGCTCGCTGATGATGGTGGCCTTCACCTGGGGCGGGTTCATGTGCACGTTCAGCTTCCCGCCCACCAGCAGGCGCACGGTGGCCGCGAACTTGGTCTGGGTCTTCAGGACCTGCGGGGGCTGCTTCTCGATGATGAACGTGCTGCGGGGACACACGGTGCTCAGGGGACAGCCCCCGGCCCCCGCGGGGCTCGGCGGCGGAGGCGGCGGTGAGGGAGGCGGGCGGGAGGTGAACGCAGCGGCCGGCCTGGGCTGCAGGAACAAGCCCGCGCCAGGCCGCCGGGACAGCGGGCAGGGGCGCGAGGGGCGAGGGGTGAGGCAGAGACGGGGATTCCAGCGAGACTTCTGGGCTCCAGCTGCTGCCCCTGCACCATGCACGGGGTGCTGCCTCTCCCCTGCCGGGCTGGGCAAGAGGCACCCTCACCTGGTCACCAGGGCCGAGACGATGTCCGTGATGGTGGCGTTGACCTCCGCCAGCATCTCCTCCACCGGGCCGGGGATGGGCAGCTGCTGGCAGAGGTGCTCAGCTCTGCGGATCTGCTGCCGGTTCTGCCAGATGATCTCAGCCAGCTTCTCACACCTGCAGGGAACCCCGAGCCCAACGGGAAGGTCACTGGCTCCCCTCTGTCCAGGCCCCAGGCCACAGTCTGGGACGTTCCAGTCTGGAGACAGCCCCTGACACCCAGCCGCACCCCTGACTGGGAAGGCTTGGAGCCGTGGCTGCCTCTCCTGCCCATGAGCAGAGCACAGCCCCCCGCCTTCCAGAGGCAGGGAGCACACAGCAGAGTGACCTCACTGGCATCCAGACAGCCTGGGCCCTGCCCCGGGGCCGGCGGTGACCCCGTTCCTGGGGAGGTGGCGTGGGATGGGGACACC